>VZRE01007247.1:95546-163294 GCA_013396775.1 Cephalopterus ornatus
CGCTTGCAGGTGCGGAGTACAGCGAGGACGACGAGAGCGAGCTGGTGCGGGAGGAGGAGCCGGCGGACAGCCCGCGGCCGCCCCGCGGCAGGAGGAGCCCCCGCCACCCCCCCGGCAGGTAGGGGCCCGGGGACCCGGCGCGGAGCCGCGGAGGGGCGGGGGAAGGGGGGACGCTGCTCCTCGTCCCCCTTCGGCGTCAGGGGCAAGCTCAGGCCTGACGGACCGTGCCTGAAAACCCTCCCCGGTAGTAGCTGCTTCCCTTTTCGTAAGCCTTTTTAGGTGCAAAGCACCCGTCAATGGGAGAAAAGCCCACGCAGATACACGTTATTTGAGATTGGTTTCGGACCAGCCCAAGTCCTCCTCCCCTCCTGGTTCCTGCATATCCCAGGACCAGAGAACCCTGGAATGGTTTGGGTTGGAAGGGACATTAAAGCCCACCTCGTTCCACCCCCTGCCCTGGGCAGGAACACCTTCCCCTATTCCAGATTGCTCCAAGCCCCGTCCAACCTGGCCTTGGACACTCCCAGGGATGGGGCAGCCACAGCTTCTCTGGGCAACCTGTGCCAGGGCCTCCCCACATTCTCTACTCACAGACACGCCCACACACGTGCCAGTTCACTTCAGGGGCACCGTCTGCATCAGTCTCACTCTGTTTTCTGAGCAGCAGCATCTTTTAATTAAATACCTTCACCCCCCAGGTTAGAGGGAACCTCCTGGGTCAAATGTCTTTGTAGGAACATGAAATACCACGTTGCTTCACTCAAGATAACAGTTCAGCTCTGCCATAGTGTTGCAGCACCTCAGTGTGTGTATATATATATATAATTTTTTTTTTGGTGTCTGCTTTCAGGAAGAGGAAGAAAGGAGGTCTCCTGCTAGAGCCAGACGAGAAAGAGGAAGAAAAGGCTCAGCAGAATGGAGAGGAGCAGAAAGAGGAGGAAGTGGATGATGTAGAGCAGGTGGAAAGGAGCAGAGAAGAGGAAGAAAAAAAGAAAGAGGATGCTCTTTGGGCCAGTTTCCTCAGTGACGTAGGACAGAAACCCAAAGCAGGGGCTGCCACACAAGGGACACAAGCCAAGAAGGTAAGAGGGGCCTGGGGGTTTAGAGCACACAGGTGGCTCTGGCTGGTACCAGCTGTCAGGCAGAGCTGGGAACAGGCTGGGTTTGCCCCTGCCCCTCTGCTCTGTAGGACTGGAGCCCCAGACTGTGGGGTGCTAGTTTCCTTGCAGCTGAGGGGGTCTGTGATCTGGCAGTGCTGCTCTGGGAGCTGCTCGTCAGCGTCTCAGAGGGCCCCACGGGGCTCTGTTGGCTTTTCTTCCTGCTCCTGGATTCTCCTTGTGACACAGGAACAGCACCGTGAGCTTTGGTCTGAGCCGTGCTTCTGGGTACAGCTCTCCCGGGGGCTTGGGCCTTTCCTGATGCTCAGAAGGGAAAAGAAGGGCAGTCTGTGTGTGTGTAGACAGAAGGGCCTGTGCTGACATCTCTGCCTTGCCGTTCGTCCTCCTGCAGCGGGGGGGTCGGGAAGGTGCTGATTGTTGGGCTGCATGTTTGCTACAACACTGAACCTGGCTCTCCCTCATTTCCCCCATAAGCCCCAGTAAGGTGCTGGTGCTCTGCAGAGGCTTTTCTGGAGAGACAATTCCCTGTGTGATCAGCTATTCAGCAGGATTTGGGCCCCCGTGAAACCAAATGGATGTGTTTGCCTTGCAAAGCCTCTTCATGCTGAAGGTGGTGGAAGGGGAGAAGGCACCAAGCCCGACCCTCCGTTGCTAGAGTTGTCACTTTGGGTTAGTGAAATGGTCAGCCAAAAAAGCATTGTGTAACAGAAGTCTGGACTCTTGATTCAGCAGTGCCTGGCAAGGACAGCTCTGAGTGTGTGAAGCTTCTTTCTATGACTCTTGGGAGGTTGCAGGGCGAAAGTGTAGTTGTGTATCTTTGGTTGCAGCTTTTGGAAGGAGAGTCCTTTCATCTGAGCGCTCCTGCTGCTCCCGTGTGACTGGCTGAGCAGCTGGGCTGGTTACAGGTGGAATCAGAGAGAAGGGAATTTTTTCTTCTCAGCAGTTTTGCTTTTATGGGCATGTTGCTAAAACGTAAGTGGTCTTTGAAAGTTCCTGCCTAGCCTGGAATAATTCATGGAGAGATGCAGTTTCTCTGTTCTCTTCTTAACTTGGACTTGAGTTGTCTGCTTGAAGATCTCTGTGGTGTGTGGTTGATTTAGAGCAAGAACTTGGGGGGGTTTGTTTTGATTATTTATAGGGTCTGAGGTTTTTTATGTATTTTTTTTAGAAGCTGTAGCTGCGACTGAGTAAATTAAGAGACGTTGTTGACAAGTTGCTTAATAAAGATTTTTCCCTCTCAAATTAAAGAGGCATTATTGACAAGTGTGAAGATCAGCCTTGCTTTTCCTGGTGACAGGTTGTGTTCTTCTTTATTCTTGAGAAAAAAAATAAACATATTTTTGTGGAATTCACCCTGGCAGCTTTACTGCCTGGTGGTGCTCAGTTTGGGAGAAGTGAGTCTTTTTTTAATTGCTTTCTGAACCACTGCAAAGTGCTCCTTCCTACATTTATTACGATTTCACTTCTTATTTTGGGCCTCTTTTGATCCTAGGACTCCAGTGACAAGCCTGGAACCAAAATGGGGAATTTCATTTGGGTGGAAGGGGCATTTATGTCCTTTTGGTTGTCTGTGGGTGACTTTCTTTGACCCCCAGCCTAAACTGCAGTGCTACCTGAGGTCTGTGTTGGGTCCTCGGCCCCATGGAATGGTAATTTTGCTTGGCTCCACAAACACATTATTTTGCTTTCTCCTTCATGTATTTTGTAGGCCGAAGAAGAGAAGAGTGGGAATAAGCTTCAGGAGAAGCCAAAAGATTCAGGAAAAGTGACAATCACCAAAACATTCGATTTTGCTGGTGAGGAAGTCAAGTAAGTTGGCAGATGTGATGTGTGTCCACTGTGGGCCCAGTGCGAGCTGGGTGCTGCTGTGCTGTGGGCAGGCTGGACCTGGGCTCTGAAAAACAAACAAAAAAAGTGGGTCTTCTCTAACCTCTACACTTTTTGTGTTTTTTTTAATCATGAGTAAACACAGACCTCAAGGAAAACGAGGCCAAGATTTTCATGCCCGAGAGCTGCGGAGTGTCCTTATGCGCAGACATCAGCCTTTGCTCAACTTCAAAACGCGCTGTGAATTCACTTAGGCTTCCCCAGCTGGGCAGTGTTCGTACTGGTTTGGCAGAGCTTCCCGGTGGCACTGCCGTTGTGAAGGTTGAGACAAGGAGGGAAGCACACTGGTGCCACAGGGATGGGGTAACGCGTTTTGTTCCTTCAGGCCGGTCCAAGTCCTGTGCTGGGGGCAGGATGTTGGCTGGCACTTGCCCTGGTGGTGTTCACAATCCGTGACACGGAGCAGGCAGTAAGATGTGTTTTGTTGAATGGGCTTAACAGCTGAGTGCTTTTAACTCTGAAACAGCTGCAGCAAAGGGGGTGGGCTGGAATAAAATCACACTTTAGGTTGAGTTTGGCTTGCAAGAGGCCCTTCAGGCTGTGCTGAAAGAAGAGGCAGGTGTTTTATAAATTCGTAAGACCAGAACTGAGGGGCCTGGGTGAACCCACTTGAAATCTCAATGCCCTGGGGCCTGCCGGTTATTACCGTGGGGCGTTTTCTTTATATGTAGCAGTAAATCTGGTTTTGTCAGGCAGGAGCTTCGCCTGTTTCCTGCAACACCAGAGGGCAGCAGCTCCCAGCAATAACACCCGCGCTACCTCTGGAAGAGGAGGCAGAGAGCTGTGGCTCCCACTGCTCTCGGTTTTAGTGTTAGCCTGAGCTGAGGAGAGCCATGAGCTGTAGCACGAGCTTCCCTATGTCCCTGCACAGTCCGGGCTGCAGGAATACCCTTTGGCAAAGAACTGTACACCACTGCAGCTTCTGTGAGAGAACGTGTCTGTCGTGTCCTTTCTCCAAAGGTGAGGTTAAGCCCTTCCTGTGGACAGACAAAAATGCGTAGCAGAACTGCAGACAGAAATTGTGTGTCCTGACTGCCCTCCTTAGCCACCATTTTGTTTGTCCACGATTTTCCCGTTTGGTTTTTTTTTTTTCCCAATTCAAATGTGATGTCCTGGCAGGTGAGAGCAGCTGAAGCTATAGGATCACAGGGCTGTCATACAAAAGCCTCGTTGGGTTCTGCCGTGCCATCAGATGGCACAGGGCAGAGCTGCATTCCTGGTGCCTTGGGGCTGCATGAAATCGGTTGGTTTGACAGACGTGGACACATCCCTGTGGGTGCTGTAGGTGAGTGTTGTGGCCTAACACGAGCGTAGAAGTGTGTCACTTAAAGAGGGGGTTGATTTACAGGGAAGCCTGCCTTGCAGGATTACTTCAGAACATGAGGCTTCCACTTGTGGAAAGGAATTTTCGATGTGAAGATTTTTTGGTGAAGTATGGGAACCTTTAAAGCAGGGAGCTAGTAAAAATACCTGCTTTCAAGCTGCTTGTTTATCTGTCTCTATGAAAAGAAGCCCCAGATAATTATGATGTGAGCTTAGAATTACTCAGGTGTGGGTCTGATTTTGGAGTTCTAGATTTTGTGTGGTGCTGACAGATTAGCTTTAGGAGTGCAGCTCTTTTATTGGTAATACTAGTTGCAGGGATTGGGGAAGCTTTCTCTGTCCTTTAAAAAGTGGCTTTCCTTATGTGAACAGAAGTTGTTCAGGGCTCCTAAGATGCTGATTTTGTGGTTTTGACATCAGTATCTTATCTGTAATTTCTTAATAGCTATAACTAAGAGGCACATTTTTCTGCACCAGTTGCTTTTCTAGTGTCCTTTGTACTGCTCAGTGCTGACTGCTTCCGTTGGGAAACTGCAGAGGAATCACTAGAAATTTCCACTGGTTTTTGATGAAATAGGTGGAAGCTGGAGCCTGGGTGGCAGTGAGACTAATCCTGCAAACACCAAGGCTCATGCATATTTTGTGTACAGAAGTCATTGTCTCGGTGGGTTACGGAGCCAAACAGAAGTGAGGTCTGGAGGACTCTTTTCTGCTGGTATCAGAGTTAAAGCAGAGTTGTCTTCTTTAGCACTTTGATAACAAAAAAATCCTTCAATGTTTTTTGCCCCCTTGGTTTTTCTGATGTTCAAAGCTGACGCTTTTCTGTTTGCTACGTCTTGCTTCTCTGGAGGGGTTACACTGTGAGCTGTGGGTGGGGCACACGGGGTTCTCGCTGCTCACAGCTGCTGGTACTTTCCCCGAAGGGCAGTAGGTGAGGGCCAGAGGGCTGCTTTTCCTGCAGAATAGCAGGAGGCTGGCTTTGCACCACCCTAACGTCTGCGAATGCTCTGAATACCAAACACTGACTCCCTTGCCTGGGGAAGCAGCTGGCAAATCCTTGGTTAGGAGGGCCAGCACATGGTAGTTGTGTGTGTGTGTTTCTGGCCTGAAAGAACTGAAATGAGAATTGTCGCTTTCCTTTCTAAATGGTTGGAGGCTACTGTTGAGTGTTGCTCTTTTGAAAGCTTCAGAGGAATTTAGATCAGTATTTAAGCAGTGATAGATTCAGGGCACAAGTTTCCACAGTCTGCTCACTGAAGCTCTTAACAGAAGATCATTTAGCCCTGATCTCTGTTGCAGAACAATTTATTTTCTCCCCTAGGAAGGTGGTAGGATCTGTCTTGCCTGATTGGAGTAGCAGAAGTCTCTTGAAAGAGATCTCCAGCTACAGGGCTGTACTGGAATAGTGAAGGACCTTCCTCCTTCAGTTGTCAACTCCCCGTGGGTTATTGCTGCATTTAATGTCCCTTTTGATGAGTCTGTGCTTGCATCAGTTACTAATGCTGAGCTTAAAGTTCAGAGTGTTGCAAATTAACAATCACCAAATGAAGAATTTGGTGGCTTTTAGTCTACAAAATACATGGTTTAATATTACCTCATAAAACTAAAGCTGTTGAATCCTGGAACTGGGAACAGTCTTGAACTGATCACAGTGTTTTCCAGTTGGGACTTTCCTGTCTGCTTTTCCTGCCTCTCTGGTGCTAAATAGATTAGGAGCAGCAGGTAACTGTCACCCAAGTGACTGTAATTGTGGGCAGTAAGAGCAATTTGCTAAGGCAGTTCAGCATCTAAATGGAAGTTCAAGCCATTTCTCCCTGGCGGAGGAGATTGAAGCTTCTTTGAAGCCTCTGGCTTATGAACTTGCCTCACAATGTGGAAGGTGTGGTTGCATTAATAGGGAATTGGATCCCTGATGCCAGGGTTTAGCCACTGCGATATAGAATTGCTTGTTTTCTCTTTAGCACTCTAATGTGCTTTGGCCCTTGGCTTTCTTTAAACCACTGCTGTGGTCGGTGTATCGAAATGGTTCTTCTGTGCTCTTCCCATGAAAGTCAACTTTGTGTCCAGCTGGGACTGCAGCAGAGTGGAGGTTGCTCACGTGGAGCTGGTTTGGCCCGGTGGTGTCAGTGTGGCAACTTGGGAGGGAAGAGCAGAGTCGGGCTATTGAATGCAATGGAGAGTAGATTTTACTTTGAAACATCTTCTGTGTGCCTTAATTGGGCTTATGGGAGGCAAAACAAAGTTGAGAGGAGTGGTGGTGCCTGGCCTGGGTGCTAATTCAGGAGTGGGAGGCCTGTGTTCAGCACCCTGCTTCGTTCACACCCCGCAGATTCCAAGTAAAGGACTCCAAATTAGAAGCTTTGTATTTCTGTGCATGCGCTTTGTCGTGTGGTTTGAAGCCAGAGCTTTACACACTCAGGTGGTTCTGGGGGTGGGAGTGCTTCCCTGGTTCTGCAGAGCTGCTGTGCTGTGCTGTGCTGGTGGTGCTGTGCTGTGCTGGCAGAGCCCTGGGCCGCGTTGCCGTGCGCGGGAACGAAGCAGCCAAAGCAAGGCCATAGTAGGGCTCCACTCGCCATGTGTCACTGGGGCTAGCCCTGCTCTTTTCCTGAAATCTGGCAAGGCGCTCCTGTCACAGCTCCCTTTACTTTCCCACAAGGCTGTCTGCTCCAGGGGTGTTGGTCTGGGATCCAGAGGGACTCCCGGGAAGCTGGGCAGTGACCTCGGAACTGTGGTCACTGCTTGGTTCCTCACCACTGGTAGGTGGCAAATAGCAACCTTCTCAGAAGTGATTGTTCCTGATGTCTGGAAGACTTGCAGATCAGATTTTTCATTAACCCTTCAGCTTTTCTTCTTGAGCTTCTTCACTGTTCATGCGCACATTAAACCTGTTTCTGGCAGGTGTTCCTGGGATGTGAGTAATCCTTGGCTTCTCGCCACATCTGGGGCCGGGTTGTCATGCAAGCTGCATGGCTGCTGGCAGCATGCTGGGCCTGGATCCATGTGGAGATGTGTCAGGAATAGGTTTCAAGATCTCCCCGTGTCTGTGGTGTGAGCTCCCCTCTCCTGACTCGACGCTGGGATAAGCAAAGATCCAGCGGGTACTTCGGTGCGCGCTGTGCCTTCCTCCTGCAGAGCAGCTTGTAAGTGCTGAGGGCATCCTTCTTACTGCTGCTCCAGAAATTACCAGAGCACCAGAGCCCTGAACCGAGGCATTTACACCAGGGAGCTGGGGGTTTGCTGTGGGATCTTGCATATCAGGTAAAGGTTTGTCCAGTGAACTCTTTGGTTACTTTCATATTTGAAGGCTGAGATTTTGCTGAGTTTGACTGAAGTTCATCTTTTAAGGTTGAAGTGGGTAATCTTTGTTTGCTTCTTAAATGCCTATCTCCTGATTAATTCAGACTGCTTCTGAAGGTATTCCTCAGTGTTTGCCTGATTAAAGTTTGCTGTTGAACCTCGGTGCTGAAATGCTCATGCTTGGTGGGGCAGCAAGCCCTGCTCAGGGCCCTCACTCAGAGAGCTCTCAGATAAAATTTACAGCTGTGAAAATACCTAATTAGGGTGGTCTTTTTTTCTTTCCCGAAGGGACAGATGATGACCCAATTCCACAGATATTGTTTGCTTTTTTGTATTGCTTTGAGGCACGTTTCAGTAAGGCACGTAGTCCAGAGGTATGTACAAAGGAGCAGAAAGCTCTCTGATGTGTGTGAAGTCCTTGAAGGCTTTACAGATGTAAAGAGGGAAAATCCTTGGCTTTCCTACAGAACTTTGTGTTGATGTGTCTCAAGGCACCTTTTAAAGAAGTGTTGTTACTCCGCATTTGGGAGTGTTAAAACTCAGGCATGTGGCAGAGTTGATGACATCCAGGATTCACTGGGGCTCCTGTGTCTCATGGCTCAGGATGTGCAGGGGCCCACACTCAGCTGGTGTGTCGCATGTACCAAGTCAAGGTGGGCAGGGCCAGTGCCAAACCTCCTGGGCAACAAGCTGAGTGTGTGACTTGCTGCTGGATATGAGGAATACTGAGAAGTTCCTGTTGGTCCATAGAAGGAGTGGGCAAACCCATGTCAGAACAATTTGTCTGGGCTGTTCTACGTGAGACATGAACTCCATCTCTGGTAAGGGCTCACTGCTGTTGACTCTTACAAGAGACCAAATCTGTGACTTAGACCAGCCTCTGGGCTGCTGGTGTAGGACTGCTTTTATTTGTGAGACCGCTGTGCTCTGAGGAGACAAGTTGTGCTGAGCAGAGTTGAGAGGCAGCGTGTGTTCCAGGCTAGGGAAGGTGGTGGTTCACAGTGCAGCTGTTACATCTTTAAAGCAAAATACAAAGTGTTAAGGAAGTACATAAAGTATCTTATTAATAACCAAAGTTTAAATAATTTTAGTGATTACTGGGGTTTATCCTGGCTGATGCTGATATTTCATCTGCCACAGTTGAACTGTGGGGTGAAAGAGGACCTGATTTTTGTCTGGTGCTTGTTGTAAGTGGTTATCATCTTGGATATGCCTAGAAAAACCTCATTACTCATCCTGTGTTGCTGCTTCACACATTTTCAGCCTGCCTCAGAGGTTCAAGAAATAGAGATTATTCAGAAGAGTTGTTTTCAAGTTGAAATTCAAGGACCTTAAGCTGGACCTGAAGTTGAATCCGTGGGTTTTAGTGGTGACATTCATAACTTTCTGAGCAGAAGCAGCAAAGATGATGTAAGGTGATGTAAGAGCACGTCCTTGTCAGGAGGTTTGCCTGTGCTACTGAAAGCCCTTTCTCCAGCAGCATGGATCTCTGTACAAGAATGCCATTGACACAGGAACTGCGTGGGCAGGGCTACAGGCCATGGCCAGAGTTTCTTTTTTTGGTTCCTGCAAAGTCATCAAGGTTTCAATAAGGCCTCTTTGAGTGGGATGGTGAGGTCTGAGCCCAGCCGTGTCTGGGCTGCTGGACTCTTCACCTTGGTAAGCTCCTCAGCAGAGCTGTACCGGGCTGGTGAAGGACTGATTTATCCCCTTGCAGCAAAAGTGCTGACCTCAGAGTGGAGGTGAGGTTATGATTCAGTTCTCTGCAGTTGAACAGTGCTGCTGCTTCGGTGTTTCTTGGTGCTGCCTCTCACGACTGCAGTATTGGTTTTCCTTTTCTAGTCTGGCTCACCTGAGTGCTTGTTGAATGGACAGCTGTGTCCTTGGCTGCTCACTGTTTCTAACTCCAGATCTGCTGGCCTCTTCCAGAGCTTCAGCCCCTGGATCCAGACCCTCTTTAGGAGAGAGCAGAAAGGGTGGAAAGGGCTGCAGGAGAAGCAGATCAGACATCTGAGAACAGCCTGAGCTTTCCGTTGTCCTTGCTCAGCCTCTGATTTCCTTATCAGTGGCTGTGATGTCCTCTCTGCTCTTTACAGGACAGCTGAGACTGACCAAATGTGACAGAGCTGGCAAACAAAGGGTGTGTAAGCCAAGGAGTTTGGGAGACTGCCACCTATTTTATTGCTTTGCTTTAAAGACAGTTAAGGTAGCTGTCTGAGCAATATTGCTGCTTCCTCTTGGCAAGCACTGAACAGGAGTGGGGAAAATCCTGAGGCTGATAATGTATTTCAAGGGGAATAGGTAAAAAGGGCAGGGAATTTACTCCCACAGGTCCCAAGATTTAGAGCTGGCACGGAGAGCAATTTTAAAAACGTGTAATTGTCCATCTGTGTTCTTGCTCTGTGGCCTCAGCGTGGCTCAGTCACAGGGGTCTGGCTAATGAGCACTGGGAGAACGTGTAACACCATTAACTGTCTCCTTACCTTGTGATGCTTTCCAGGAAACCCCGTGGATGAATCAAAGCAAGGGGTTGGCAGCGAGCTCACTCTGCCTGCTGGGTGTGAATCTGGGTCATTTTTGTGCTCATGGGGTTTTGCACAAAGCTGAGGGAAGGAAGCACAGCAGCTTTTAAAATGAGGAGAAAGATCAGGAGTTCGGGTGTGCATCTCTGATGTTGTAGGTGGTGTGGTGCGTGTCAGATCAAGGTTCACATGTGCTCGACATGTTCCATATGTGCTTTAAAAAAAAAAAAAACAATTTGGAAAATACTTGGAAAGCCCTGCCTTTTTTGCCTCTGGACAGCAAGTGCTATGCAGCTTCCACCAGGTGAGGTGGACAGGTATTGTCAGGCTAGATATGGAAGACAGTGAACTCAACTAATAGGGGCAGAAGAAGAAACCACTCATATTTTGATGTGCTTTTTGTAATGGCTTTGGCTGCAGTAGCAAGGCAGTGTTAGAAAAAGTAAGACCAGTGTATTTCAGTAGCCCTTTGAGAAGCCACTCCAAAACTCAGCCTCCTTGAGAACTTCTGCTTTGTGTTGCTGACTGGTGATGATTGATGTGTGTAGGGTTGTATCCTCAGTCCTCCTTGGCTAAGGGTGGCCGAGGGAAATGTGATATCTCGCCACTTTCTGGTGACATACATTCCTTAAGGAGGCTTGCATGCTGCAAAAACCTTGACTGGTAAGATTTTTTCCAGAAATTCAGTCTGAGCATTAGAATGATGCCTTGGGACCGTAAGACAAATCAAACCACCCAGAATTACATGGAGTGTCAATGTGAACGCTGTTTAGAGGTGGCAGACAAAAAAATGACTGGTTGCTTTTTTATAAACAAGCACCAAAACGCTGATCTTGGCATAATGGAGCGTAGGCAGCAGCCTGTTTCTGCCCGAGTGCTGGACTGTGTCTTAGAGGTCAGAGCATGCCTCTGTTATCTACACTTTATATTGGCTTTTTCCAATTTAAAAACCAGCTATTGACTTTTTTTTTTTTTTTGGAAGCCAGTGAGTGAAAATATGTTACCTTTCAAAAGATGCTTAAGAATGACAGGGTCTCGGGGGCACGTTTTGATAACCTTTTCTCTGTGTGCATCCATTCCCTCCCATCAGAGTTTCCCTTGGGAATACCAAGGTACAATGCTGATTGACACAAGGATGGCCCAGAGGTGAGGTCAGGGAGTGTGAGCAGGAGCTGTGCTGTGTGCTGGTTCACTCATGAGGCATTTGCCTTTCTCAGAGGCAGCTGCAGAAATTATAACTTCATAAACATCAAACCTAGCCAGGACTCTAAGCCAGAGCACTTGTTTCTAAAGTAAATCAAGTTATGGTTTGCTTAATGTGCTTTGAGAAGGGGAATGGCCTGATGAACAGCTTCTGTTCAGGGTTTTTTCATTAGTAGATGTGCGGATGAGGCTTCTGCTCAATGGGCACCTGAAGCACAGGGGGCTGTGACTTGCAGTGTTACACAGCAGTGGCAGCTTTGTCCAGTGCACTCCCGGCGTGCTGACCCCTGGTGTCTTCCTTTATCTCACCGTGCTTTTGGAAATCCCAAAGTGACTGAGCAGGTGTCCACCTGAGGGTCATCTGATGCTTCTAATGTGGCTTGATGCTTTTAAGGAAATAATTCGTGTGCGCTGGTTTCATTTGAGCTGGTAATCAGTGTGATGAAAGAGCAGGCTCAGCTGGGATCTCCAAAGGTGGGAGGAGCCTCAAAGCATCTCCAAAATGAGGGCTCGACCTCCAGATTAACTTGGGCGTTTCTAGGTCTTTCAGACCTGAGGCATCTGGGTGCTGCATTGGTTTTGGGAACTGCATGACAAACTGTGCTCTCTCATCTTCAGGTTCTTCCAGGTGTGTTCTCCCTCTGTTGTGTGTAATTAGTGTGGAAATACTTAAGTAAAAATCCCACCCTTCCCCAGTAGGAGATGTTGCTTCTGTACCTGGCTCTCAGGTGGTTTCCTGGCTCTTAAAAATCTGAAAACAGAAGGTGCTTAGTGACCTATTCAGGTGTCAGAGGGACTCTTTTGCTGTTAGTAAGGGGATCTTTTGTCCTTCTGTTCATGCCTTCATCTCAGGGGCCTCAGATCCAGTCCCAGCATTTTGCTGCTTGCCCCATTTCCCTTGCTTCTAAGCTGCTGCTCATTCCTGGCAGCTCCAGGCTCAGAAACAGGCTTTTGATGTCTGGTGAGAGGTTGGCAAGAGCCTGCTTTGCAGCCCTTGGGCCTGGGGTTTCCCCTGCTGGAAAGTGCAGCTTCCAAGATGCTTTTTTCCCCCCTCCCTGTAACTAAGAGATGGTGAACCAGGAGGATTTCTGTGTTAGCCTGAAGGGAAGGCAAAGCTGTTTGCCGCCTTACTATCTCATTAACACATTACAAACCAAATCAAGCTTGGTCTGGCTTTTCCCCATGGAGGTGCTTCTGCTCTGCGGTGTGTTGCCTCCTGCTGTGGTCTGTGTAACCTTTGTGGCCAGTGTTCATAGCTGTCAATGAATTTGAAACCACTGGCCCTTAATAACTGTGGTGTTCCCTCCTTCAGCAGGAGAAGAGATCTGTGACAGGAGCCCTGCACTGAGTTGGGGGGTTGAAGGGGGGTTGCTTTCTGTATATTTGGAAGTCATGGTTAGCAGGGTCAGGGAGTGTCACACTCACACGTGTAACAGCTCATCTCTTCACCTGGATTGCTCAACTCAGAGGTGTGTTCCCTGTTGTGAATTTAATCCTTTCGGGAGGTACAAATTAAAACCATGGGATGCCTCAAAGATCGAAATGTTAATGCATGGTAGGATTTTGAGGCAGCGCAGTGGAGCTGGCCAAGGGAATAGTTATCCAAAGGAGCAAGCAGAGATTTGATGCTTGGAGATGCTTTAAACTGGGGTGAATAAACCTCCAGGCAACAAGGAGATGAAGGCTTGTGCCCTGGCTGTGGATCAGCTTCTCCAGAGAGCTGTGTTTGACGTGCTCTACCTATTGCAAGTCCCAGTGGGAGCTTGGTAACTGGATTGCTACTTCCCTCAATTTAGAGAGCCTCTTGTGGAAGCAGCAAGCAGAAGCCCAAAAGGGGCCTGACAGCTTGGTCAGCATCTCAGGAGGCAGCACTGTCCATATGTTTTCTTCACATCTGTCACAGATTCTTTGTCATACAGGAGATGATGGAAAATTGGTCATTTCCTTCAAGGCTTATGAGGTTACAGTAAAAAGTACTTTTTATACTTTATTGATGTTAAAATACCATTCACCTCTGCCTGTTTTCAGGTGGATTGGTTTGAGATGCAGCCTGGGCTGACTGCTCGGATAGCAGCACACACCTGCTGTGAGGAACAGCACCAGACAGGCAGCTTGGCCCTTGCCTGACTCCGGGAGAGCTCCGATCACATTTGATTCTTTTTAAAAACCAGCCAGCTTCTTCTGCCTATCCAGGCAGCCCACAAAATTATCAGTCTCTCCAGCCTGATGTTGTCTGTGTTGCTTCAGGGAATAGGCTCAGTTTCCCAGGGAACATCTTCTCCCACCTGGTTTGAAGAGAAAGATTTGGAAAATGCTGGGGTTTTTTTCCAAAAGGGGGGAAACCTGATGTTTTACTTCCAAAAGAGAAAATTGATTGGGATGTATTAATTTTAGTTCTGCCTGCTCTACACCAGGTAACCCGACATAAAATACATGTGTTTGCATTGTGCAGGCAGATGTGCTCTGGAGGGTCACTTGTGTGAGGACTCAGTTCCCTCGTGGAAGATGCACTCCAGCAGTTTCAGGACCTTGCAGGCTGGAGCACTTGCCCCTTGTACAGTGCATCTGTCTGTGGAAGGCACAGACATGGCAGCTCGAGCACAAAAGTCACCAAAAAATATTCAGACAAAATATTCCTCTTGGCTCAGAAGGGTTTTTTTACAAGTCTCTGTAGATGAGTATTACTTTCTCCTCAAGTGATCATTCCAGAAGGTTGGAGCACTATTCATTGAGGCTAAACACAGATGGGGAATATTGAAAAAGGATAATTAGCCTCATTTTTGCCCTCCTTGGTCTGTGATTCCCCAGAGCTGACAACATTAAATTGTGTGGAAAGTTTTATAACTGTGTCAGGTCTAAAGTGGGGCAGATTTCCCGAGTGAGGACTGTGTCCTGAGTACGAGTGGTAAAGAGCTGGCCTTTTCCAGAGCTTCCACTCTTGCTCTGCCTTTCCCAGCAGGAAGGTCAGGGGAAATGGTAACTTTGTGCTGCTGTGATTAGGGATTTTAACTCTCTTCTCTGCTCCAAGTCCCCTTATACCCAAATGTGCTTTCTCAGCCTGATGTGCACCAGGTGTTTGGTGAGGAGAGTGTAGCTGTGGTGAGCCACCTGGGGGTAAGTTGGAGGGATTTTGGCACTTGGGATGCATAAGGTTGCTATTACACAGCAGACTTCAGATAGAAGCCTTCTTGATGTGCCTGTTTGTCTTTCCCAGCTCCCTCTGTCTTGCCTCTGAGGCCCTGCCTCCTTTTCCCCTCTGTGTAAGGATGGAGCTCTGCTGATGCACTCCCCTGAGGGCTTGCAGGGCACCTTGCTCAGTGCTGAGCTGGGCACTCTGCTGGCACAAGGCAGCCTTGGCATCCCCCTGGGAATTCTGGCTCTGGCAAGCAGGACTGGATTCAGCTGTGCTGGAGTGGAAGCACCTGAGCACTGCCCTGGGCCAAGTCCTGGGCTGTGGGGGTTGTGCTATGCCATGGTGGGATGGATTGGGACCTTCCTCTTCACCCCTGGGGTAACACCAGAGCGCAGAAGACAAGCTGGTGTTGGTAGACTCACTCTGCCACTGAACTGAAGCGTGAAAATTTGAGTTGAAGGCCCTTCTGAGCACAGTGCTCATTCCAGCTTGTGTTGCTCCTTCCTTGTAGGTGCTTCTGGGGCTAAGGGGACTGCTGGGAGCAGATCAAGCGCTTGTTCTGAAATTAATATGCTGCAGTTCAGTACTGTAGGTGCTCTGTGGAACACCACCTGGGACAGCCTGGGACTCTGAGTTGTCTTCATGTGGTTTGGTGCCCAGTTTTTGTAACTGGGGCACTTTCCACACACGTAGGTTGCAGCATTTTCAGTTGGTAAATGTCAAAGGAATGGTGGTGGTACCCACTGCTGGGCACCAAACCAGCAGGGTGGGTGTGGGAATGCCTAAATGCTTGGGTGCCACTTTGAGCTTGGTTCAGAGATGAAGGGTCCTAAGGAGGGCACCTGTAAGTACTCGAGGCCCTTAGTGATCTAGTTTCTAGCGTGTTTTCCTTACAATAATTTCTAAATATGGAAGACATTTCTATTTTACAGTTGCACGTCACCTTGTACACTAGCATCATTTGTGCTACCAGGCTCCAGTGGGGCCAAAAAAAATTAATAACTGTTCTGTGTTTCAGAAGTCTTATTATGCAATTTAATAGCAGAGCAGTATAATGAAATCTCTGCGGGACAGTGATGAGAGTGAGTGGTTTTGTATGTGAATTACAGGGGCTGCAAGTGGGCGAGACAGTAGCTACTTGTTTTATTGCTGACAATATACTTATTTTCATGTTTATTCCTGGATTACAATGTGTGAATAGCATCCTAATAAATAGTCAGGCAAATAGTTATTTATCAAGTATTTAAAAGTGAAAGGTCTTGCAATTTTCCTTAGTAATGACTGTGATTTCTTCCAGCTGGATTAATGACTTCCATTTCTCCCCATGAAGAACAAGAAGTGTTTTGGTTTCTACATGGAGAGAGTTATTGTCTCCCATAATAATGTAGAACAGAGGATTTCTTTTTCCTTCCTGGCCTGGGATCTGGGAAAGGTTGAAATGTGCATAACCTGAATTAATACCTTGTAAAGCTCTTAAATCTCTTTCGTCATTCCTGTTGGAGTGGGGCAGGACTTACTGCTGGCATCAGCCCAGCAGCAGCCTGATGCAGAGCAGCTTTTGTTTCAGTTTATGAGGCAATCAGTGGGTCTTGTGATGGAATTGCCTTGAAAGGTCACTTTTAATTACATTTCTGCCGCATTCCTCTGTCCCCAGCTGTGCAGTCCTGGTGGAACAGGTTGCATTCAGCTTTGCAGCTGAATTTCTGCAGCGGACAAGTCCAAAAATATGTGCTAGAGCAGCTGCTGGCAGGCCAAAGCGAGCAAAGAAAACTGAACCAAGTGTCCTATTCTGTGCCCAGCCACTGCTGGTCCTGAGGTGGTGGAGGATGAGAGTACCAAAGCATAAGTAAACCTTTGGTAGGAACCTGTCTTGTGCCCCTGGGTAGCTGAAGTGTGTGTCACTGAAGGCCTGTGCCAGCCCCTCCCTGTGCTGCGCTCTGAGGGGTTTCTCCTTTCTCGGCAGGGGACAGAGCTGGCTGTTTGGATGCTGCATTTGAAAATAGACTGTGTGATTGTATTGATCTGAACTCAGCGCTCATAGCTGGGGGGGGGAGTTCTGCCTTATTGCTGCATGAAAACACCAAAGCTTATGTGCCAGAGGAAATGCATGGACATGGATTTGACTGGTGTATGACTGCTGCGTGATGGACCACTGTTGCTGAGGGCTGTGTCTGGATGGTGTATTTGGGGTGTTCTAAATTGTGGTGATGCTGCAGCAAGGCTTTTGTTTCTTCCTGAACTGCTTTTCCCCTTTTCCCACCCCACCTCTTACCAGTCTGATCAGTAAACACTTCTAAATATTCATAGTGTGGGATTTGTCTCTATCCACATGACTGCTGCTGGTTTGAAAGGCATGTGACAATGCAGGGGGCAAACGGGGTTAATCTCCTGTGCTGGCAGAACAAGGCTGAGCAGGACTTGTACAGCACAGGAGTTTATTCTTGCACCTTTTCCTCTGTATTTGCAGTTTGTGGAGAAGGAGGAAGAACGTTTCAGATACTGATTCACTGTCAGGATGGAGACAACGGTGCCCTAGTTGTGTGCAGGTTTGATTTCAGGATGCCAGTGCCTCCAGGTTTAACTTGATGCCAACCCAGCAGTAACCCTTTTGGGGCTGCACCTTGCTGGGTTTCTCCATGTCCATCAGCCAGTTCTTGTGTGGGAGCTGCAGGGTCGGGTTGGTGGGTAGGAGACAAGCAGTGATTAAGCCTGGCTTGTAACCAGGGCAGATCCCGTGACCAGTGAGGCCTTCAGCCTCTCCTCTGCATTTGCTCTAGACTAGGGATGAGCCTCCCCACCCTTGCTGGAGCAGATGCAGCCAGAGGCCCAGGCTGCAGGGCAGTGGGATGGCGGATCATGTCTTCGGGCTCGCTGAGCTGTGGGTCAGGCTGCCTTTGTGCCCACAGAGCTGCAGTGCTCTGCAGAGACTCACAGGCTTGTGGTCCAAGGGAGCAAAACTTAGCTTGGCAAGTCGGGGCGTCTCGTTAAGAGCTACTGAGACTGTGAAAAGTGTGTTGCTGGAGGCAGGTCATGGTAAATGAGGGGGCTAAAGTAGCTGGGGTTTTCTAACAATTAATTATTGAGTGGTTTTCTAGAGATGCTTTCTCATGTTTGTAATTCATTCCCCGCTGTATATGCCATATTGACTTAAAATTTTTTGAGTTCACTATTTTGCACCCTCAGGCCCTCAAACAAAAATTAACTAGAAAATGAGAGTGAATTTCTGTGTTCTGCCTTGTCAGAGCCTTCTCTCCCGTTCCCCGTGCCTGGAGCCAGTTTCTGTGCTCGGGTTTGGGTTGCAGATGTTGCCAAGGCTGTGGGCTGTGAGACGTGGGTGGCAGAAGAGCTGCCTCACTGACCAACAAATGAGGACATCAAGAGTCCAATTAAGAGCCTGGAATTGCCCCTAGTGACCTGAGGACAGCATTTAGTAGCTGCTAGTGAGACAGGCTTGCTTGAATGAAGGAGAATTCCTGTTGTTGGAAGAAAAAAAAGTCCTCTCCTCCTCCAGCTCTAATTAGCTCCTCTTTTCCTTTTTTCTGCCATGAATATAAAGGGTTTGTCACTGGAATGAAATCTTAAAAAGATGCATGTTCTTCAGCTTGCAGCTGATGGAGGTGATCTCTGTGCAGGGGGAGTGGAGATTCTTGTGCCTGTTTTCTGTGTTTGCTTGATGGATCCTTGGTTTGGCTGTTGAGCACAACTCTTCCTTACCCTCTGCTTTGTCTCTTTGCCTCCAACAGAGTGACTAAAGAAGTGGATTCAAACTCAAAAGAAGCTAAATCTTTTCTGAAGCAGCAAGAGAAACTGCAGTCAGCAGCTCCAGCTTCCCTCCCAACAGTGTCGGGGTGAGTATGTGGTTTCCTTGCCTATGGAGCCTCACTGAGAAAGATAGCACTTGAGCCAACAGTACAGGCTCTGCAGTGTTTAGTGGGTGTTTGTTTTCTGCAGAGTTTCAGTGGGAGCAAGACTAGGCCTGGAAGGTGTGATGATTTGGGAAGGAGGTGGGGGGAGCAGCCCATGAGTTCCAGTGACTCACTTCATACGCTCAGGCTCAGATTTCTCAACCCTCATAAGTCATTTGTCCGAGTAAGGAAACAGTGGTTCAAATGTCTTGAGCAGCCTGATGAAACTGCAGGTAGCCAAGGAACATGCCTGAGATTGCCTGCAGTTCCTCTGAGAGGTGCTTCTCAGGACTATAAGAAGCCATGACAGGCTGGGCTGTGGCTTCTTACAAACCTTGAGTGAGCATTTAAATGTGAGATGTTTTTGCCTCTTTGATGTTCTCTAATACAATTTTGATGTGAATTTGTCGCTTTCTGTTCAAGCTCTAACATCTAATTCTGAGATTATCATAATGCTTGTCTCAGATATAAAGAGGTCGGGCCCCCTGTGCATCTGATGTGCCACTCTGGTTCTTGATGAGCCTGGGAGATCACCCACTTCTTAGGAATAGAGATGCCTCTGTGTTCCAGCGATAATTTTTATTTCAATCAGTTGTTTGCAGACCTAAACTGCGTATGATTTGGTCACATAGAAACAATACCTATCAAATAAATACACTGTCCTTACCACCTGCTGTGGAGCAACTCTCCAGTGTGAGTTAAGGCTTTCCTCAAGATGCTGTTATTCAGTTGCTGCAGCTGGATTGTCACTCCTTTTTCCAGTGAAGTGTTGCTCGTAGTTAGCTCAGGGTAGTGAAAGCACAGTGTGTGTGTGCGTGACCCTTGACAGCTGCTGTTCTCTGAGCTGAATGAAGCCACAGATGAACATAGTCTTCATGTTGTTGTTCACACTGCACAAGGGTTTGTCCCTGCAGAGCTCATTAATTGTAACCTAAGTGCTGTGTACGCGGTTTTGTGCTGGAAAACTTGCCTTGGCTTGGGCTGGCAGTCTTTGTTCAGCTTTGGTGGCCAGAGGTGGTTCGGGTGGCAGCTGCAGCTGAGGCAGCCTCTTGTTGTTGTGCACAGTAGTGGTGGTCCCATGTCTTCAAACCTGCCTTCCAGTTTCCCCAGCTAGTGCTCTGCTGCTCCAAGTGCAGGCAGGTTTGGCAGCCCACTGGGAAAGCTCCATGGGCTATTCGCCTTCCTGCTCTGCTGAGATCCAGGTTTTCTCCTGTGTCTCACAGGCCCAGGGGCGAGCTGAGTGGCCAGTGGGCCTGCCCAGCCTGGCCATTACCAAGGGGCATGGCTGCTTGTGCTGGAGCTTGGATTGCTCAAGAGCAATAGCCAGAGCCCAGTTTGAGTTAATGCTGCAGATAACTGAAGAATCCATATCAAATATGGAAAAAAACTGGAGTAAAAATCAATATAAGAAATAACAAGTTCAAGGACTCCTTTAACTTTCATCTACTGTGATTATTTTGGAAACAGCTTAATTAGGTCACTATTCAACTTGCTGATATGTGATGTCCTACTGACAGTTACTTGCCCAGAACATGAGGTGACCTGGCTGTGGGGAGGGGAGGGGAAAAATCCCTTATCTTGTCTTTCTTCAGAGCAGCAAACCCTGTGATGCAGCACAGCCCCAAGTGCCTTTTCACAACCTGCAGCAGCACATCCTGGCTTTGTGCAGTGACCCTACAGCAGAGGTGCAGCAGTGGTGTTTTGGTCAATGTGTACAACAGCCCAGCGCTCTTGATTCTTGACAGCGTGTGCCCTCTGGTCTGAGAGCGCTGCAGGGAGTTCTCTACGTTGGGATAGCGTCCGAGACTGCTCCCTGAGACTGCCAGCAAGCATGCTTGCTTTGTGCTTGGGAGGGTGCTTCCAGCTGGGAAGCCAGCCAGGGTATTTTCAGGTGAGAAAATTCCTCGCAGGCCCATGGTGTTCCTTAAAGCCAGAGGCAAGCCCCTTATGTTAAGAAAATTACAAAGGTCAGGTATTAGACTTGAGCCAAGCTATTATCCAGGCCCTGCTGCCCTGGAGCAAAGAGCCACAGGCCTCTGTGGCATGGCAGAACAGTGCTTGGGGGCTGACAGCCTGGCATAGCTTGACGGTTCTTTGCAAGTGCCCTTGGGCTACTTAAACTAGAAGTTTTGGGGGAGAGGGTGCATTTCTTCCTTGTGCATTACAGGAGAGCCCCAGTCTGGGGCAGTATTATCGCTACAAGGCAGTGAAAACCATGTGATTTTGGGATCCTCGCTGTGCCTGTGGACACCCACTGTGCTGTGAGCCATTGTCAGCCCCCAGGAGCTTTGTCAGCTATTTAAAAAAGAAAGCCTTGCCCTGTGTGCAGGGAATTCGAGCAGCTAAGAGTGGCCTCTCCATCTGGCTTTTCTTTCTTCACCTTGCAGGCAGCATGCATTATTTCTGGATGCAGCCAGCCTACCCTGCATTTATTTAATTTCCCTTCTCTAAACAGACAGAAGTAATCCAGGAAAGTAACGGTCACAAAACCAAACATCCGGCTCCGCGTCTCTGTGTCACAAACCCTTGCAGCCTTAACTGGTCCAGGGGAGGGGATGTTTGGGGCTGAAAGTGCATTTCCTGTATGTGTTTAACATCCATACCGGATGTGCTATAAAAAGCTAGATTTGTGCTTGTGAGGGACATGGGGGTGGTTGGAGGAGAATAACTTAAACACTCGGCTGTAATTAAAGCCAGGAGTACAAAACAACCCACCCAGTTCTCTCAGCAGGCTTTGCTAGAAAGGTCAGAAGCCCTTGGTTCCCAGGGATGTGATGATTTCCCAGCCTTTACATTATTCCCATCGTGTCCCCCCGTGACACCCAGCTAGGCAGTGTTCTGTGGGTATTGGTTTATTGGAGAGGTTTGGGGTTGTGATACTCTGTTCCGCTTGTTTCTATTGTGTTCTTGGATTGTGTTTGGCTCTTACTGATGTCATCAGAGGTATCAGATGTGATGAGAGGACCCAGTGATTCCTTTTCATTTGCTGTCCCAATAAATGGGTGGAAGGTTCCCAGCATTCAAAAAAAGCCCTCCACCCACTCAGCTAAGCCTTCTTGCCTGTCTGTGTTTTAGGGCTCATTTCCTATCCTTAACCATTGCTCCAGGGCCTTTTGGAGGCAGCAAGAGTAGCTCCTGGCTGTAAACCTGATGGAGGGATCAGTCAGCTTGGTGGGCATTCCTGGTGCTCCAAGAGCTGCTTTTTGTCCCCTCCCCGGGCCAGATCTGTGAGCTGGGTCCGTCATCCTCTGCACTGGTAATCGCATTTTGCAACCAGCATTTCATATTCAAAGGCTGTTAAAGCAAATGAGATCCTCCAAGAGGCTTATTGCAAAATGACTGTGTGCATGTGCTTGTGAGACACAACAGGGGGTTGAGCAGGGGCTGGCAAAGCCCTGCTCCCACCGGAGCCCTTTGGTGGGGGCGGCTGCGACCTGCCTGGCAGTCCTTGGCGCTGGTTGGAGCACGGCGGCCTTGCAAAGGGAAGAGTGCTGCTGTAGCAGAGCTGAAAATGAAAAAGATGTACTCGGTGGATCTTATTTGAGATTCTCCTCTAGGCAGCTGTTTCTGCACAGCCTGAACAGGAGCCAGGAAGAAAAAGAGGTTTCTCACTGGCTTTGTTCTTGCCTTTGCTTATTACCGAAACCATTTGTAATTAAACGTGGACTTGCTCACTCAGCCCAGCTGTTGCTTTTCTGTTTGATCCTGCCTGAAATTACAGTGGTGGATGTGTGACCTCCCAAGCCTTTTCATGCCTTGTAGGCTGGTATAAACACAGGGTACAGTTTGCCTTTGAAGCAGGCAGCACCACTCCCATGGAGTTCAGGAGCTGCTGTGCCTGCCGACCCCCGGGCTGACTTGGGTCTGCAGGCGTTTGGACCTTGATACAAGACCCAGCAGGAAGAGGCACTCCAGGAACGCTCTGACCCAGAGACACACATAGTTGCCCTGAACAAAGAAAGCCAGATAAACTCTAGCCTGTTCATGATGGATGCCTTCCTCCCTGAGCATACAGCAGAGCAGTTCACATGGACTGATCATTAAATGGTGTGAAAAGCTTCAGGCCTTTGCTTTTAGAAGTCCTTTACTCTGCTGCTAATGTTGGAGCAGAGGGACTCCAGCAGCAGGACGTGTTCATGTCTTCTCTCTGACCTTCAGTGTGCAGGAGGAGGTATGGTGGCATTCTCTGTGGGAGGATGGGGATTGTGGCAGAACCTGGAATCTGTTTGCAGCATCCTGTTAACTGTAGTTTCTAAGCTAGCCTTCCTTTCCAGCCTGGCTTCTCCTAGGAGCTCCTTTGCATCCAAAGCTTTATCTTGCAAAAGATGTTTTTCCTGTGTGAGTTGGCTGGACCTAATTGGATCCCTGGGCTGTCATGACCAAATCTGGTTACTTGAGATCATAAGTGGACACTGGTGAGGCAGGCACAGGGTCTCAGCTTCTGGAATCCTCAGGTGATCCAGAGCAAGTGCTGCAGCACTCACATGCCTCCAGGGCGCAATTTCATTTCACAGCAATCCCACGGGCTTTTTTTCTTCAGAAAGCAGAAATTTAGTCCAATTTCAACTCAGCATCAACTGCAGTTATTTAGCTAAAACTCTTGCACATTTTTCCTGTACAGGCTGAGTAAGGATGCAAATAAAGCAACTAATCAAGACCTTTGAGGGAGCTGGAGGTGGGGATTTTTTCAGTTGTCACTTAAGCACTTGAATAGCTCTGTTCTTCCTGGTGAATTCAAGGCTTCTCATCTTTCTCCTGCTCTTCCCTTACTGTGCTCCAGAGAGTGCTGTTCTCCCAGACGGAGAGATCCAGCCCCTTGCACCATAGCCAAAGGCCTGGATGTAGTAGCACATGACTTATTTTTTCTGTGAACAAGATGAACCAGCTAGGGGCAATATTCCTGTGCCCTAGAGATAGTGTTATTTATTTCCTATTCATACGCTTCGGTTGCAAAAGATTAAATGTGGCAGTAGCTGTTCCAAGTGAGTAATTTCTCTTCAGGTCTTAGATCCTTTGTTGTTATTATTTGTGTTTTAATTATTCATTGTTAGTGTCTGTCTACTGGTTTACAGGTATCCACTCCTTGAGTCAATGTGGTAAAGAGGCTGGGTGAGTTTTTGGAGTATCTTGGTTTTATTTGCTAGGGGAACCCAAATAAATTACCCGGTGGGGATGAGTGTGGAAAGGTGTTTGTATGTGTGGGGAAGGGGAGGTTTATCGTCAGGGAAGGATGGTCTCTGGTTCAGTATTGGAGCGTTTTCATCAGCTGTAGTAAATAAGATGCTGATTGCTGCACACTTGTAAATCATGCCAAACACCTTGCCCTCCAAAGATCTGCCTCCCCTCTTGAAGTCAGCGTGGACTGAGGCTTTCAGTGCCACACGAGCTCTGAGCCCTCGGCTGTGAGGGAGCCGATCTGCAGGGTGGCAGCTTTGGCAGCAGCGAGGGCACAGGCGTGGGTTTCACAGCCCAGCTGGCAAACCAGGTCAGTCAGGCTCTCCACGCTGTGGCCACACTGCTGTGGCATCCTGTGCTGGGGACCTGACTGCTTCCTGCAGACAGGCTTCTGCAGGGCTGCAGTCACCTCTGAGGCTTGGCTGTGGGAGGGGGAGCTCGGCCATTTTGGGTCTTTGCCTCTTTTCTCAACCGTTCTTGCTCTTGAGCTTACCTTAAACCTTTTCCATAAGAAACAGAGCTCTGAGTGTGGGAAGTTTCATACTCACTCTCCCAGACTCAAAGAAAATGTGCGCTAAACATCCTTGTTTTAAAGTAGTCTCTCAGGAGCAGTCCTTTCTCATTCTCAGGCCAAATGAGTCAATGCCTTCTACCCCCGCCTGTGTTTTGCAGGAGAAATGAATGAGAATTTCTAGCCCGTTCTGAGCTGTCCCGCAGCCGTGCTCGCACGCGTGGGGCTCCCTTTCCCTGGGGCATCTTATTGGAAAGAAGTTTAGCAGTGCCTGTACAGCTCTGTGCCTTACTCCAGTCCTCTGTCTTGATGTGGCTAAAGCTGGATCCCTGGGCTGGACTAACTGGGATCAGCTGTTTCTTTTTCTAGTCTCCTTGGAGGTTCAGCAGAATGGAATCTCAGCTATTTGAGGACTTACATCTCCAAAGCATCTGTCTTATAAAATACAAACAACCCCCCACCAGTCTGGGGCCTTTGATAATTCCCCAATGAAAGTTGTGGGGCAGTTTTCCCTTAGGGTAGTACAGGTTTTATGAGACTTATTTTAATTTGCTTTCATCTCTTGCATCATGAGCATTTCTCTTTCTCCCTCTGTGAAAATGATTGAGGAAATTAACTGCTAATGGGGAATGAAGCCAGCTGTATTTTTATTCTAGATCCCTTGCGAAGTTGCAAAGAGAAACCCTTGTATCTTCCCATGTTGGACTTGCTCTGGTTGGAGTGAGAGGTGAGAAGGGCAGCCTTGCTTTATGGATAAAGCCTGGGATTGAAGGTGAATGCTGAGCTCCTGTTCCCAGCTGTGCCATGCCCTGGGGGTGTGTCTACCAAGATTTGTTTCCACTCCTGTTTTACTTTGCTCTCACAGTGCTTCCTTGCATATTAACTGAGCTGTACCATGTCCCTTGGGTGTCTCCCCCATACCAGATGCTTCTGTTACATCCTCTTGCTTTCCCACACTCGTGTTCCTCCTTTTTTCTCATGTCAAGGAGCAAGTTCATCTGAATCATTCCTCATAAAATATGAACCAGCTAAGTAAGGCTCGAGTGGTAGTCATAGCAGAGCGATGCTCTCTGCTCTCAGGCAGTCCTGTTGCCCCAGGCTTTTCACATAGTAGTGGCTTCATTCATGGAAAACCTCATACTAGTGGCCTCATTCATGGAAAATCTGCACACCAATATTTTCCAGCACGTTTGTTAGCCAAAACTTTGATCTGCACGCTATGTTGTTGGCCTCGTGCAGGACTGTGTAGAAAACAGGCATGCCCAGGCTGGCTGGATTGCTATCAAGATGTGAAGTCAAGCAATTAAGGTTAGTTACCAACTAAAATGTCAGCTTTCTC
Organism: Cephalopterus ornatus; assembly: GCA_013396775.1. NCBI lineage: Eukaryota > Metazoa > Chordata > Aves > Passeriformes > Cotingidae > Cephalopterus > Cephalopterus ornatus. Next base: position 120,960 of record VZRE01007247.1, read on the forward strand.
CCTTCCTGCCTGAAAGGAGATGTTGGTGTGACTCTGAAGTCTTGAAGGGTGCTTGGTCTCTTTTCAGAGCTCCAACCTCTTCAGTTGGCAACAGTCTCTGCCATTGCTCTTTTGTTTGCTTCCAGAAAAAGCCTGAGAGAGGCTGAGCAAGTGTCTGCCCTGGCTGTGGGGGTTTCCTCTGCTGTGAGGATGGTTAGGATGGCTGGAGTTCTCTTCAGCTGTTGCTGTCCTGGTGTAGAGGTGGCAGAGCCCCCCATTTCTTGCACTCCCTTTACTTATTCCTCAGGTGAACTGGTGCGTGGTCTGAGCTGAAAGGCACCTTAAACAAGCTCCAGTCTGTCTCAGTCTCTCTGGGGTGCTCTAATCCAGTCTTACCAAGCCACCAAGTACTTTGTTTCCCTATCCAAGGAGTTTCAAAGCCTCACTAATGTGTTGGGTTACAGCCCAGTTGTCTTTGCCCTGGAGCCTTTGCCGTGGTGCTTGGGGCAGTGCTGCACGGAGGGACCCTCTGCAGAGGCAGATAACTGGTGATGTGCTGGCAGCAGATGTCCCTCTGGGTGTGCAAGGACATGTGTCAGATGCTCTTGTGCCCACTGAGGCAAGAGTGGAAGGAACGGATTTATTTGATGTTTCTGTTGGAGAGTGCTCTTTTTTTTTATCTGGGAATCCCAGAGGAAGATGCATTTTGTGCCCTTTCTTCTTACAGCATCTACTATTGATTCTTCCCTGTGAGGGTGGTGAGGCCCTGGCACGGGTTGCCCAGAGAAGCTGTGGCTGCCCCATCCCTGGAAGTGTCCGAGGCCAGGCTGGACAAGGCTTGGAGCAACCTGGTCGAGTGGAAGGTGTCCCTGCCCATGGCAGGGGTGTGTTGGAACTACATGATCCTTATAAGATCCCTTCTAACCCACACCATTCTAGGATTCTATGATTAGCAGCAAAAAATAGTGGATATATATATGAGTTTGGTCTGACCTTGTGCAGCAGCTTTGATACCCTTTTGGGAGCTCATACTTCAGTGCTGTTGCTCTAGGCCTCCAGGCAGCCAGTGGACAATAGTGATGCCTGTTCATCGCCCGCCTGCCTGCCTGGCTGGAGAACAATGATGCCATTTCTTGGAGTAACAAGTCCTGAGCATGTGCAGGGTTGGATTGTAACACTTTTCTTTTTTTTCCCCTTTAAGCTGCAGGCTTCAGAGCAGCAGGCCTGGGTACAGCACCCATGAATGTAAGCAGAGGAAACTTGTACCTTCTGGAAAATACCACTGGAAAGCAAATGGCTGGTTTGTAGATGCTTGCCTGTTTTGCCTTGAGGCTGCGCTGGTACATCCCCTGTGTGCCAGCAGTGTGTGCAGCTGCTTGGGGGTCGGTTCAGGTGCTGGTTGAGCAGCACGGAGGGGGTTAAGTGAACCCGCAAAGGCTGGCTGATTGCAGCTCATGGCTTTCATAATGCAAAGCCTGTGGGAATTCAGCTGGCTTCATCTCCCCCCCACCCCCCTTCCCGGCTGCTAGAGGCAGGATAACCTCCCTGACTCCCGTGTCCCTGCCAGTACGGCTTGCACAGGGCAGCCCTGTGAAAACCCAGCAGAGGCGTAAGCCTGTGAAAGATGAGATTATTAAACTTTCTTGGGAGAACACTGAAAGAGTCATTTTCTGGTGTGGTCGTGCTGTTCCCTTACACTGAGGCTGGGATGCAGCATGCCTGCCTCTTCGTCTGTGACCCGCGGATTTCCCATCGCGGGCGGCTGAGGAAGCAGCTGGTATACGTGATACCTCTGTCTCTCTGGAGACTGGGATGCAGGCACGGCCTTGGCTTTGCCGGAGGCTTTGGATGATGCACAGCAAGGTCACTTAGGCCAGAAATCATGAAGGTGGCTCAGCAGAGGTTTGTGCAGCCCTGGGCACACTGACCTGTGCTGCAGCCAGCACATTTGTGTGATGTGCCCCCGGCGGCCAGGGGCTCTGTCTCACTGCGTAACCTTCGGTATTAGAGAGTGCTAAACAGATAGTGCAACCCAGGGCCTTTTGTTGTGCAGCGTCTGCTTTAAGGACAAGCAGCGTCACGGTGTTTTTCCTAAGTAAAATCCCTTCTCCCTCCCTGCTGTTTGCAGTAACCCTCTAGAAAGCTGGAAGGGCTCTCTATTTCCTTTCCCGCTCACACGCGTGCACTTGTGAGCCTCGCCAGCACTGTTTGGCTGTTTGCACTGGGAGGGACTTTTTTCTACTTTCCCAAGTCAAAGAAGAGTGTGTAGCATTTGTTTTAGAAACAAAAACACTTCTTGAGAATTAAATGGCCTCTGCAAACAGATGAGCACAAAACAGGTCGTGTGCTTTAGCCTGATGACTGTACAGGATAGCCATCTCCATCCTCAGTTTTTGTGGCCGGTGTTTTTAACAAGGACCCTTAAACCTTTGAGGGAGTAGTGTGGTGTCACCTTTACTAGTCCTGAGGGACAGTCGAGGTGCTTAGCAGCTTTCCACTGGTCACTGCTGTGATTGCAGGGCAGGGTTTGAATCTTTTATGGGGGCAGAATATCTGCATTCAGAAAAATGGGTAGGGTTTTTTATCCTGACTTTTCTCCAGAGCCTTTGGGAGTGAAAGTTTATCGGTGAATATTAGTAAGAGGTTGTTGGTCATAGCTGTTGAAAGACACTTACAGAGCTGTCTGTCTGCCACTTCCTTTGTTACAAACAAATGTCTCCTGGGAAAAAATTGCCCGTTGCCTCCTTCTTTTAGCACTAGGTGGGCTGGACGGGAAGTAGGTAACAGTGCTGTTACAAGGAGTGCTTTCCTGTCTCTGCATGGCACAGGAATCCTCTGGTCAGCTTTTATACCTTCCTGCTCCACAATTTGCCCTGCTGTGTTGTGCCAGGTCGGTAGGTATTCGTGCTGCTTTGTCCTTAGCTACTAAAGTAATCTTCAGCTAGTCTGTAACTCAGTGGCACCTCTGGGGAAGCTTGGCAGGGACTGCACTGGCACCATAGACACCTGTAAACAAATAACTGAGTGGTGTCTTTGAGCATGGAATTTCTGGCCACATTTTTCCTTTAGGAGGCAATGAGGTCATATTGACAGGACTGAGAACGTAAATCCATGGAGGCTCTGCCACAGGTTATGGAAAACCCTGAGCGTGGTGTCCTGGGGCTTAAAACCCAGGCAGAAATTGGCACATTCCCTACACGTGCTCATCTTTGTGCCAAGGCTTCTGCTTTGCTTGATGTATGAAAGGCTGGGAAGGGGACTGGCTGGATATCAACCATTGCAGTACTCATTTCTTGTATCAAATTTATAAACTGAGGGAGCCTGGGACGGTTCTGGAAATGCCCAAGTAATGCTTTGTCTAGGATTCCCAAGGCAAACTCTGCAACTGTCTTCTCTCATTTATGTGCTTTTCCTTCCCCTTCCACACCTCCTGTGTTGTAGTCTCACACTGATAGCCAGTTAAGAGAACCCCAGACTCTGCTGAGTGTAACTTTACTACAGGGCACAGACCTGAACTGGAGACTTGGCAAAGCAGGCTGGATCGTCTTTCCAACAATCCCATTCTCAGGGTGATGAGGAAAGCTTTGAGGGTGCCTGTACACTTGTCGGTGGATTGGGTTCATGGTTTACAGCTGGATATAGTACATGGGAGGAAAAACACCTTCACAATATGCAGATTTATTGTTGCTGCCTGCTCTGTAGGACAGATGGCTCCTGGAGGAAGATTCGAGACCCTCATCCCCACCTGTGCCAAAACAGTGGCCTTTCTGGTAAAGGATTGTAGCTCATTTTGAGTTGAAGACCTCAATAAATGAAGAATCCTCCCTTTCTCTGATGTTAATTAACTGGCAAGTAATTGTTGAACAAATTGAAACAGTTACAAATATGCTAGAACTTCCTAGAATACAGGAAATTGCTCGAGCTGTGCTTTTGTGGGTTTTATTTAGGTGTCACTAGGACTTGATTGTGTCTATTATTCCTGTTTAATTTGGAAGAGGTTGCTGCTGCCCCTGTCGCTCTCCAGTTCTCTCCAGGTGTCTGTCTCTGAATTTGAGCATGCACAGTGGCTGATTTATGTCATTTACCAGCTTGACCAAGGGCAAACTCTCGAACTGTATAGCTCTGAGTGATTCATCTTTCCTCCTCATCCATGGAGATAAATGTCAGGATGGATGTCAGCTGTCTGGCTGATGCATGAGTGAATCTGCTTTTGTATGTGCTCCTTGAGCCCAAAGTACATGCATGAATTTTTTACTGTTTGTGATAAACCTGGAAATGCAGATTGTGTTGGAGAAAGAGGCCTCTTGGTTTTAAATATTGATACCAATATAACAGGGTAGTGGCTGTGACAATCTGGGAGCCTTGAAGCATTAGCTCAGAGATTATGCTGAATGCCTTGGGGAGTTCAGTGGTGTGCAAAGTGGAAGAAAGGGCTTTGCAAAGTGATAACATGCTTCAGATGGAGAAATAACGGACGGGGTCCTCTTGGGTCCACAGGCTGTGGGGCTGAGAAGGGGAAAGGAAAGATTTGGGCTGAGTCTTTGGAAGAGGCCCCTGACAGAGTTTTTTATTCCGTTTGATTTGCGATGTAACTGACAAAAAAGCAGCTGCCCAGAAACCCAGGCGTCTGTGGATTGATTGCTGTGGAGGAAGAGGTGAAGACCCTATTCCTTGGGAATGCTGGTGGCACAGTGAGCTGGATGTGGTAGGTCGTTGTCATCTCTGGAGCCTCGGTTCGGAGAGTACAGAGCACTTCTGTGTGGTTCTTCATCAGCTAATCAAGTTGAACAGTCATTCAGAAGGCACGCTGAGGGCTGAGAAACTTTGTAAAGGAACTTTTAAGTGTTCTCATTCTCTCCAATCCCTTTAGGACTTGGAGCCACATGTGGAGCTAATAGACAGTCAGACACACTGGCGTTCCTGTGTGGGCAGTTGCCTTTTCCCCGGCACCCCTCACGCCTTGTGAATAAACTGGAAGGGGCCCACAGCCCCCTGAGCTGGCTCCACGCAGAGCATACCTGTTCTCAGAGGGCTTACAGCAAAGCATGGCTTTGTGCAGGATGAGCTGTGCTGCTTCCAAATCCAAGCTGGCTTTGTGCCTTCCTGTGCCTGGTCTAATCAGCTCTCTCCAAGTGGGATTTGCTGGGCAGTGCCTGCTGAGACACACGGGCTGGTTGTGTCACAGCGAGTGGAGGTCTGACACTTTGGGCATTGCAGCCCCTCTGCTGCTGTGAAGGTGGGGGAGCTGACCAGGGGATATTTTCTGCATCTCAGAAAAAACCACCTCATGGTTTTTGTGTTAACTGATTGTATTAAGTGCAGTCTACTACATAACTAGTAGTTGACAGTTATTTAAATTTGCAGGTTGTTCCAACTTAGGGCGTAGCTCTTGCTGCAAGAAACCTTCAAAATACAGGGATAGTTGTTGATGAGGGCAGGAGAGAATATCCCAGCACAACTGGGCCTCCTCTGGACAAGGTAAAGCTGTGTAGGAAGGGATACATCAGGGAGTGATGTGGGAGCTCATTTTTGTGAGTTCACGTGTGTGCCAGTTGCATACACTGCCCTGTAGAATTTGAGATCCTCAGCATGTTTAGTTGGTAAAGGAAAAGCAAGCTTATAAAAATTTAGGATAACTATCTTCATGTAAAAAGCAAACCCCAGCGAGAGGCTGCAGGGGACAGGGAATGTCAGGAATGGCAACCCAGTCCCTTAATTCAACTGAAGTTTCACTCAGTGAAACTCATGTGGGGAGAGTAAATGAGAGGAAGTTACTTTTCTCTGCCAAGTCCTTTGTTTACACATAAAAGCTTTTCATGGCTACTTGCAAGAGATAGTGTTAGCAGAGTGGTCCTGTGCATGACACAGGCTCCGCTGCAGCATCAGCCAGACGATCTGGCCACTGGCTGTTGTGTTCCCACCATTCCTCTCTCATCCATGGTCGTTGGATCTTTTTGCTGAGCTATTTCAGTGCACTTAGCTGAAACCAGCCTGACTGCCAGCATCGCATGCTAGACCAGCTCTGCAAGAGCTGAGTGCAGGAGCCGATGTCCTGAAAGTCATGGATGGGATTGAAATTGTGAAGGAGCTTCATTCTCAGTTTGAGAACTTAATCTTTCCCAAACAAGATTGTTTTCTAGAAGCAGGAAAGGTGCACCAAGGAAGGACCATTTTGTGCTTTCTTTTCTTACGTGTGAGCCTTTGGCCAGCAGTGGAGGCAAGGTCCTGAATAAACCAGGCCCTTTGGACAATGACTGACTTGCAGTATCTCCTGCTTTGAAAGCTGTGTGTATGTGTGTTAAGGTTACTATTAGGACAGCATCAACTTTTGTGCACAGAGTTGTAAGAAAAAGTAATTCACGTCCTAGCAGAGCATCTCTGGAGTCACATGCACAGAAATGTACCTGCTGGTGCCCATGGTCTGTGCAGTCAGAGCTCACTCAGACCTGGGACTTTGGGATACCATTTTCTTCAGCTTTTTAATTAAACTGAGACTTGAATTCCGTATATTTCTTTCCACATTTCTTCAAAGCTCTTATGTTCGCCCCTTCCCCCCACTTCAACTTTCCCTAGTAGATTAGAGGCTGCTGGAAAACATAGGGCACATTGTGAAGTCCAGAGCAAAAGCTGACTCAGCAATCCTTCCCATTCAGGCTGCCACTGTTCATGGAACAGGAGGTTAGCCTTAAAATACTTCTGCCAAAAAAATACTGCTGCCCATTTTATTAGCTGTTGCTGTGTCCTTTAACTTAGTTTTTTAGAGAATGTAGTTTTTTAAAGGATGTAGTTTACTTAGTGCCTTAACAATCCGGGAGAGAAGGTTTTCTTTTCATATGCTGGAATAATTCTGATCTTTCTCTAAGAAGCATTTGACATCTCTTTTCTAGATCTCTGGAGGAGGGGCTCTGTCCTAGGGCACAGCCCATGTCACTACCAACAGTGGCCCTGTCCTTAAAAGATTTTCAGCTCATGCAAACTGACCTCCTGGGAGCTACCGTATGGAAGTGAACAGGCAGGCCTTGCTTATAATGGGAATGTCAGTACATGAGTATGTCTTTACAGGTTCAGGCCCACCTGTGGTCCTGTAGATCAGGTCTTTCTCTGCCCCATGGGACTTCTCCAGGTTGTGCTTGGAGCCAGTCACTGGCTTTCTGCTGGGGACTGTTTCAGCTCCCGGAAGCAGGATCGGTTCTGGACCTGTCAAACCTAGTTCCTGCTTGGAACATCTCCCCAGCTCTTCCACACTGCCTGGAATTGATGTGTCACTGCTCTCTCTTGAGGAGAGGTTGCATGGTTGAGGTGCTGAGTGGGTCTTTTAGAGCAGGCACATGGCAGTACAGGAATAAAAAGCCTTCCTTAGCATTCCTGTTATCCTCACTGCCCGGAGCAGATCTGTTCATGCCCTTGGAGCAGGCGGGTGTCAGGACCCGATCCGTGTGTCTGAGTATGATCTCACCAGCGCGGGAACCTGGATGCAAACATGGCACCAACGCAGGAGCCGCTGGTGAGGTGCCACTGTGTCGAGTTCCTCTGTTCTCCATAAAGCAGTCAGTGACAACTTGGGGTGATATTCCAGGGAGAAAGTGGGTTTTGAGGAGGGAGCTGACCAGAGAGCGTGGCAGTGGTGGGAACTGTGGATGTCTGTCGTTCCCAGAACTATGCTCTGGTGCCCTTTTTCCACTGGGGTATCAAGAAGTTACGCAGGCTCGGCCTGGTTTCATTAATGGATTTAAAACAGGTTTTGGCAAAAGACAGCCAAGCACATCAGGAATGGAACAGAAAATATTCTTCCTGAGTCCAAGAGCCTGGAAACTGCCTCTCACACCAACTAAAGCAAGCGACAAATGCTGTTCTTGTTGTAATCTGAAATCGTTCTCTTTTCTCTCTCCGCCACATCCATCGTGTGCAGGAGTGCATAGCCTATTTATTAGCAAATTTAAAGCCACAGGTGCAAAACTATTGTGGGGTCACCTTGGGGCCCCTGGACTAGAGGAGGAACATGTTGCATTAAAGGATACTTACCAAAGCAGCAGAATTCAGTCTCTTGATTGCCTTGGCTACAGCTCCAGGTACTTATTCATGCTTTTCCTTTTAACCCTTATTTCTTCTCCCTTCTGATCTGCATTTTTGGCAGGTGATTATTATCACTAAAAGAGCTGACAGCTCTGGTAGTCTCAAGTGCTGCAGAAGTCCTGATGCTGGTTGTAATGCATGCAGCTGTGACTTGTCTCAGTCCAAAGGAGAAGCTTGTCAGCATCAGACCCAGGCTGTCAGTGTGCAAATCCCTTCCTTCTGTGCTGGGAATGCTCGGACTGGTTGCTCAGGGTGTCTCAGCTAAGCCGTGTTCGAAGTTGGGAGAACTCTACTGCACAAATGCTTGTGGTACTTTGAGACATGTTGATGGCAAGAAGAATATTCTTAGAATCCTAGAATTGGAAGGGATCTGAAAGGGATCATCTAGTCCAACCCCCCTGCCATGGGCAGGGACACCTTCCACTAGAGCAGGTTGCTCAAAGCCTTGAACACTTGCAGGGATGAGACATCCACAACTTCTCCAGGCACGCAGTGCCAGTGCCTTGCCACCCTCACAGTGAGGAATTTCTTTCTAATACCTAACCTAAACCTCCTTTCTTTCAGTTTCGAGCTGTTGTCCCATGTCCTATCACTACGTGTCCATCCACATGATGGACAATGAGAGTCCTGATGCAAAGCCTCACTTACAAGGATTGAACAACTAACAAATACTAGGATGAAATTAATTCCATGGAGTGACCTGTTTTTAACTTCTTAATGTACAAAAATCTTTGTAGCTGCAGTTTGGCAGGGTCCCCCCTCCTGCAACAGGGGTCACTCTTCCTAGAGTGACTAGTGCTAGAATGGGTTTATCCTATTTTTACTAAGCTGCAAATGTTGTTTTTCTAGTGTGCTGGGACTCTGCTTGCTTCCCCACCCTTAGACTCCATCTGTACACTTCAAAATAGAAGGAGGAAGAGGGCAGAGAAAGAACAAAGGCTCATAATACGAATGGAAGGAAACTAGGGAAATTCAGGAGGAAATGGACAGTGAGAAATACAAAAAGATCCAGCTGTGCTGAATGCATGGGGTATGAGTGCACGGGGATGCTTTCTGCTTGTATTCAGAGCTCAAGACCTGCATTGTGAAGCTGAACTTTCCTTTGAGCCAGTGACCTATTCAGACACCTAACAATGTCCATTATGTACAGTCAGCTTGTTTGTGCCCAGTGCAGGGCTTTTGTACCTTTTTCCACGTACAGAAAAACTACTTACAAACTGGCCAGGCTGAGCTTAGTTTTGCTGTGTGAGTGCTTGACCATCAGCTTTCAGCAAGATCTTGGAACTTGGGAAAGATGTAAGAGCACAAACTGTGATGGCAAGACGCTCAAGGAGAACATCTGCTGAGGACAACACTGCTCTTAGTTGACTGATAGCAAATGTCTCTTTTCTTCAAAGGATAGGGAGAGGGGAAAGAGGTAGCCAAGAGCTGGGTCCCTGCACTCTGGAGTTGTAGTGATTAAGTTGGTGCAGTGAGGCAGCCTGAAGAGGTGAGTCCAGAGCAGTGTGGGACCAGTCTGGCAGCAGTGCTTGTGCATCACTGCAGGGCAAGAACAGTGGAGAGGAGAACCCTTGGGAGCTGGAGGAGAACATCTCTGCTGTGGAGACCCACGCAGTGCTGTTGCTGCTTTCATCCTTGCTGCAGAATAAGTGGGGCTGTCAGCCCGTGGCAGAGCTATGCTTAGACTGGGTCTGCAGCTGCAGGGAAACCAGCTGGGCTGTGTTTAACATACGAGGGGATCCCCCAAGAGGCTTTGTATGTCTCTGTGGAGTTCGGGGCAGCAGCTGCAGAAGCGCCTGAGTGTGCTCCATAGCACAGATATCCTCTGTGACCTTGGGCAGCCCCAGCTTTCAGCCCTGTTACTTGGAAACTGCTCCCACCTCCACTGTAAAATACAACACGAGTTGTTGGATCATGTGGTGGCTCTGATTAATGTGAGAGCTGAGGTACAGCTTTTGGGATAGGAGGAATCGTGACTTGACCTTAGTCTGGAGTTTTTGGCATAGGGATGTAATTCTCAGTTGAAGGAGGTGCTCTTTAACCCAGGCCACCAAGAAGCAGCTGTAAGCAGTGACTGAAAGAGCTGGAGCTAGAAATAAGGTGCATATTCATAGTGAGAACAGCTTGGGCATCGGAGCAAGTCTGTGCAAGCGCTGGTGCTTTCTCCTATTTAAAGAGAGAAAGCATTTTGGCAATTTGCTTATTCTGTCTTATGCCCTTGTTTAACCACCACTCATTCAGTTAATGCCACCTAGCAGCTTTTAAGACATTTCTTTAGGGGGCAAAAATGAATTCTACACATTCAGGAAATGTCTGTCATCACTGGGAGCAGCAACTGTAGTTAACGTGGTCCCTGGAGCATATGGGAGAGCTCCAGTTCATTACTGCCTCTCTGCAGTCACTTCTCAGAGAACAGACCTGGCTGTGAAGGTGAAGAAGGGTTTAACAACATTGCCCTACATCTAGAAAAAAAAATCAAGGGGTGCCTCTTTGAAGCCTTGAACGTGTGCACAGCACATGGCACATGAGGAGTGGTTTTATTCATGTTTATTTTCAGGAAATTGTGTTGCTTTGTAAGCTGAGCCCTTTTAAGTGTCTTAAGTTTGGCACCCTACAAGCTGGGCTTTAGCAGGCACTTCTGGAAGTTATCAGCCTGAGCTGTATTTTCCTGACTCAGATCCTTGCAGTAAGAACTGAGGAATGGAGCATTTAAATGGAAAAAAAGTAGAAGCTACAGTGCAGCTAGATAATGTCAATCTTGTCACTGCTTTTAATATTCATTGCCAGGCACAGCGATCACACTGTGTCAGTTTTAAGTTAAGCAATCCTTAGTCCTAGTCAGCTTCTGTCTACGTACATGAAAGGGATGACTGAGCCCACAGCTGCTAAAGGCATCTCTCAATTACTTATATTTCACTAGGTATTTAAAGATTAGGTCGGAGAGTAGAGGATGAAAGGGTTTTTCTTTATCTCTTAATAAGAAACTTGTATTTGCAGATATGAAAAAGACCAGAGACTGGAGTGTCTAACATGCTCCTCTTTTCCCTGCTGCTTCCTCTGAATGGTGTGGGGGTAGGGAAGCATGTGGAGATCCTACAGGGAATAAAACAATGTTCCTCTTGGTCTACTGCTTACCACAGCCCAGCCCCGTTTCCCAAAATTGATGGGTAAGGATGTGCCGTGCTGGAGTTCTCATGACATAGCCTTGCTTGCAATGCAGGAGACCGAGCAGCGTACAGGGAATTAAATACACGGGGCTCTGCAGGCTTTAAACATGAACAACAAAGGGAGGATGTAATGCGAGAAGCGTTGAAAGATTACTGTAGTCTCTTGCTTTTGCTTTCTCCACTGACTATAAAATCCTTGTTGGGAAAAGGATCTCTTCATTAGTCTCGTGCTGCTCCAGCCCTTCAATCAAAAAAAATAGTCATCCTTGAGCTCTCCATAAAATTATCTGGCAAAATCAGGGAGGACCAGATTAACCTTGTCCTAAACTAAAAGAAAGAAGCAGGGAGAAGGGTTTGGAGAAGGTCTTCCAGCTGTCTGTATTTAGAACTGCGTGAAGATGGGTGAAAGGCATGGATGATTCCAGTGTAAAACAAAGCAGCTTTCATGTCCCCTCTAGGGCAGACTTTAGTGGCAGGAGCAAAGATGCTCCCCCTGCTGTAGCTGCAGGATCTCAGGAAGGAGTAGTGTCCAGACTGCGTTTGCACCAGTGTGTGCTCAGCAGAGGCGTGAGCAGTTCCCACACAACCTTCTCGAGAGCAGCCTGAAACCATGTTTAGTGTCCTGCCAGCTGCTCATCTCTACATCAGCAGGCTGAAACAGGTGAGGAAGTTGCTTCAAGAGGATTCAATGGTGAGCAGGTTGTGTGTGATGTAACAGACTTAACAGGTGTCTTGGGGCACTTGCTTTATTAGTAGCTTACCTGGACATAGAAAGCTCTGCCTTCGAGACCCCTGGGCTTGGAGGTGTAGGGGAGAGCTGAGCACACCAGACCCAGCACCCTCTGTATCACCAGGTGCACAGGATGTGGATGAGGAGGATGTGGGGAGCTTCAGCCTAAGTAAAGGGAGTGTGTCTGGAGGGTAGTGGAGGTGCCAAGCAGCCCGGGCACAGTGGTGCTTTGGGACAGCAGAGCGAATCTGGGCATCCCACTGTTGGTGTGCTCCAAGCCAGCTTGGATCTTCCATGTGGCTCTGGGTGCAGCCACTCCATGCAGGGTGAAAGCCTTGGGGAAACCCTGCAGCTAAAAGTGCCCTTTGTCATTTGTCTGATCTTGCCTCCAGGCCCCGAGGCTGTTACAGCTGGATAAGCTAAAAAAGCAAAGGAATCAAGGCACAGCAACGAAAATCCCTGATCTGGATTAGACACGCAGCTGAGTGACCGGCACTGCCACAGCACAGCCAGGCTTTCCTAGCCAAGCTGCACATACAGGTAGTGTACAATCCAAAGGAAGAAAGTGCAAGGTGAAGAGGAGGTGATCCTGGTAGCCAGGCAGAGCTGGAGCCAGTAACATTGACCCTCCTGAGCTCTGCCTCGGAGTTTGCTTTGTGACTTCATCTCCGCCTCCTGCTTTTCTCTCCCCCAGTTTGCAGGGCGTGCTTCACTCATACCTGTGGAGTGCTGAGGGTTTGTGCCTGTCCTCTTCTGAAGTGTAGCATCATATCTTGGGTTGCTTTAACCCTGAGAGTTAATACTTCCAAGTCACCTTTCCTGGTATAAACCAGCATCACTTGTAATTTTGGTCCCTCTGCTCATATGTTAGTGCCCCAGCAGTCCCTTGCTGCTCCTGAGTTTGAAAGAAGTGCTTGGTGCTTCACACCTTTATCTCAATCAAATGTGCAAGGTCAGGAAGCCAGCAGGGAAATTCTGCTTCAACTCAAAGCAGAGGAAAGAGGCAAAATAAACACTTGCCTTCTGAAGTGGCTACCTGGGACTGTACCAGTGCAGACATTCCCATCTGCTCTGTTCTGTGTGGAGTTGAGCGCAGTAGGGTCTGCTCAGGTAAGTATCGCCCCACCTGGGAAATGTTCCTGTAGGATTTTGCTGTGAGGGAGAAGAAAACTAAAGGGGCTTTTTGTTCATAACCTAAGCATCCTGCTTCTAAGTAGTGCCTTTAGGCATATATTTAAATGGCAAAAGCTGTCGGTTTTTCTTCCGTCAGAATTCATTCTTCTTGTTCCGCATTCAGGCGAGGGTATGCTGTGAAAAATGATCGTCTCTAGTGGCAGCTTCGCTCCACAGTCTTTTGCCATTCAGAATTGGCCTTGTTTAACTCTGCTGCTGAAAAAGGGCATTCAGGCAGTCTTGCTTTGCCTTTGTTCCCTCTGTGCAGAGTCAACATGGCAATGATAAGAGCAGAAAGTGAGCTCCGATTTCTCTTTGCACATTGTCACCAGGCTGGCTATCGGGCTCTGGGCATCTTTGTGTTCTCACAGTTCTTCGATGCAGGAGACTAAATCAGCGTCCCCAGGGTAGGTGTCAGCCTGCAGAGATGTTTGTGGTAACCCACAAGGGAGGAGGAACCCTTATTTGACATGCAGCCCCTTTCCTCTTGACTCTCTGCTGTGTCCATGAGTTGTTCACGTTGCATCACTGGAGCATTTTTCTGAAACCTCTGTGGTTTCTGTTCTGTCGATGCTGATGGGCCAGTTTCACACCCTGCTTTCACTGCTGCTTGGGGGATTGCACCAATAACCCTGTTTTTCTACAGCGTGACATTGCACTACACCTCCTTCTGCACAGAGGATTTTAGAGGGTCATTCATGTGATCTGTGGTCACAGCATGGTCTTTTCAGAGTCCATGGGCAGTTTAACCCTTTGGTCTTCCTGCTGAAACTCTTAAAAAAGAGACTCAATGAAGAGCAATGATTTGGTGGTGCTTTCCATCAGAGTCTGCAGGCTGGGTTGTGGACAACAGCTCTGCTCTATTCTCAACCAACAAGCACAAGCCTCCTGTTGCAGATTGAGTCAGGCAGTGTCACATTTGACTGATTGTGGGAGGGGGCGATGCCAGCTTTGAATGAACAGCCAAGTCTTCAAATACTTGGCAAGTTTTCCTCCGAATGCTCAAGTGCTGGGGTAAAGCAATCAGGTAAGAACCTCAGCATTGGAGCAAGGAAAAGAAAGCTTCTGCCTCTAATGGCTGGCTTAACCTAGGGTAGGAAACTAGGAGGCAAACTAATGCTGCTTCTGATTTTCTTCCTTTTCTGCAGTGCCTGGCTTTTAAACTAAGTCGACTGGAGGGGGTGTGGAGGCTGACTCATGGCTTTTGAACAACTGGGGTTGGCAGCTCTAGAGAAGAGCTGCCATGTGCTCTTGGTTACACTGATGCCCATGTGCCTGTGAAATTTGGGTGTGTGCTCTGGTTCGCAGCACTGCTTGTTACCAACATGTGGCTGGATGTAGGTGGCCTGCCCTCGCTGTAATTTGGCGGGTACTAATACATCAACACTATGCAAATCTGCCTTTGGTTAGCTCTTCCCTCCTCCCAGATGTGTGGCACTGCCTGTGGGGTTTAGGTATTTGGAGCCGCGAGGGGAGTCGCTGCTGGAGGATTGTATCTCACCCTGGTTTAGTTACACACTCAGAGACAAGAACTTTGTGTTGAAACAGTTGGGGTTTTTCGTTTGGCTTCTGAGTCTTATCTAGTCCCCCTCTAGTCTAAAACAAAAATCTTTATTATCAAGAATATTACTGTCCTGGTTAGGGTAAAACTGCTGGGGGACTTTTAGGTGCATCCCTGTCTTACCAGTTAAAGAAAGAGCGGATCATCTGGCTTGATTTAATAGCAGAAGTGGAGGAGAGCTGATGGCGGTGCTTTTGTTTTTTGACTGAAGTGATCTTTAGCTCAGAAGAGCACATCTCTGCTAATTGACTATTAAACAGGATTGCTTGCTGAGGTGCACTGGTTTGCTGTTTCAATCCTTTAAGAAATAAGCCTCTGATCAGCTGCACATAGATGCTCTTAAATTTAATCTGCCTAATGACTGGAGAGCTTTGACCTTCTGCTATTAAGGCATCAATGTTTTGGGTTACAAACCAAACCTTTGGGGTGGGGGGCCGAGAAAGGGTGGTTGTTGTTTTTTTTTTTTTCTGAAATGGTAATATTCCAAACAACAAAGGCTGCTTTTTAATCTCAAAGCAAGTCTTGGAAGCAACACAGAGTCAGTCTAGAGATAAGTCTCTTTTAGCTCAAGGTTTCTAGGGCTACCACACATGTTACCGCATGCCCAGACCACCAGTTAGACACCTACCTGGCCACAGAGCCTTTGTCCCAGTTGCTGTGCATGCAAATGGTGTGTGTTTGCGTGTGTTTACCCAGTTTGGAAAAAATCTGAGCCCTGAGGGATTCAAGCTTCCTTTTGTGTTATGAAACAGGGCCACGCTGAGAGCCAGCTGAAGCAATGCTCGCTGCCTGCTCTGCAGGCACTGCAGGCTCTGGAAAGGTTTTGGAGCACATGCACCCAGGGCTTGAGGAGGAATGGTGAGACCCATTGCTTAGTGAGGATTCCCACTGCCATTTTAAAGAGCTCTGCTGATAGAGTCCAGAGGGAATCCCAACCCAGACCTGAAAGACAGCAGCAGCTTGGGGTCAGAGTCGGAAAGGGCTGGGCGAAAGGAGGGGCCAACTGCAGACAGGGGCAGCCTGGCTCTTGTCCTCTTCAAATCTCGGTTTTGTCCAGCTGGGCCAGCCCCTGGCACCATCCTGCTCCACGGATGCAGGGGAGGAATGTTCCTTGTCATGGCATGCGTGGGGTACTTTCCTCAGGGCGTGGGGAGGGCACAGATTACTTGGATGCTTTCCAGTTGCATCTCCCCCCACCCCAGCTGGTTGATATACATCATCTTAAAGCCTTAATATTGGGAATATTGTGTGGCAGCAGGTTAGAAATGGAAAGGGCGACAAGGCTCACACTTGCTCTGCTGTTTTAGAGTAAATGCTGCAGGAGCATTTGGTGTTTCATTGCTGATATTAAACCTGGATGTGGGGAGAGAAGGGAGAATGTGTCTAACACTGAACACCTGCCTCTGCCAAATAATCCACAGAAACACCACAGTAATTTTGTAAATCACAAGCACATTTTCAGCCTTCTCAGAAATGTGCACTTCTAAATGCTAGCCATCAAATGGCCTAAATTACCGATCCAGCAGATTAATCTATACATTGAGGTATGTTTGGAATAGCCACCGGAGAACAATATTTAGTTAATGGTATCTAGTTCAGTGCTCTCCACCTCTTGTTGTTCTGACCTGACAAATAAAGCAACCTCTTGTTTGTGTTATATTAAAATATATTGCAGGAAGGCTGTTTGAATGGGGTCCTTCTGACCTGTCACACACCATGTGTCTGTAGGAGGGAGGGCTTCTGCATGCAGCAGTGCTGCAAACAAAGTGGTAGACTGTGAAGTAAGTGGAGCTTCAAAATCAAGCCCGCTTGTTTTTCCTGCCTATCTCCTTCCTTTCTTGCTCCAGACACTTGTAATCAGAGAATATTGAAGGTCTGTTGGATTGCTCATAATAAAACCACAAAGCAAGGATCAGCCATGGGAGCAGTGTATTTTTGCTGTAACCTGAAGTGAAGCTGCTCTGTGCATGTTCCAATGAGATGAGTCAAGTCGCCACCTCTTTCTAAGGTGACATTACAGGATGTCTGTCTGCAGACTTTGGCCTTTTATTTGGGAGGGGAGAGGAGGGAGTCAGTTTCCTTTGCAGCAGCAAGGGCAAAATAGGCTTTTAATAAAGCTTAAATTCTGCAGCTGCTGGCTAAGTTAAAAAAAGAAGTGCTGGCACTCTGTCCTCCTGGAGATGAGCCTTTTCCAGCTCTCTGCCGTGACCCAGGGATGTGAGCCATCCCTTCTGGTCTTTTTTTCCTTTGTGCCACTTTCTTGGATAAGAATAATGGGAGAGTTTTTTCTCTTGGCAAGGCTTTACCTTGCTTGGACTTTTAGGCTCACAGAGATGGTTTAGGTTGGTGAATGGAAGGAAAAGAGTCTCAGGAGAAGTGCTGTAGCATAGATACTGTGGAGAAGGCCGTGACTTTTTACTGGGTATGAATAAACTCCTCAAATCCTTGGTTATAGACCCTGAAGAGAATTAGAAACCCAGAAGCCAAGAGATAAGAAAAGGAGGAACTTTATATATGATACAATAATGCCTTCCACCACGGTACATGTGTGGATCAGCTGAGTGTTGCTGGAGACCTGAGAGCAGCCCTGCTGACACACCAGATTACAGTCCAGATACAGGCAAGAACACTTTGTCCAAATACTGCTGCGATTGAGACAGATAAGGGAATTTTTTTGTTCATGCAGAAAGTTTCCTGCTTTTTGCTGGTCTCCTGGGATGTTCAGCATGACCTCCTTGTACCTGGCTATTTGCAGAGCCTGGCCCTGGTGCTGGAGAGCCCTGTAACATGGTTTGAAGTCAGGATGGGGGGCAAAGCATCTACCTCTCTCCTCCCTTCAAATGTATTTTTCCCCCTGTTTGCTTGCAGTAGCCTCTGAAATGCATCAGAATTGTTCACAAGCAGGTTCTCTGCTGGAAACCACCAAATGTTTTGAGGAGTTTGAGGCATCAAGTTTGACAGGAGAGGACTCAGCTTACAGACAGCACTGGCTGTTTAGCAGTGAGCACACTGCAGTACCTGTGTCGGGGTATCCCAAGGCAGCTCCTAAGTGGACTATGACAGCCTTGTGACCATTGATGCAGTTGTCACAGATGAAATTAAAGAAAATGAAGAGTTATGCTGGGAGTGAGACTCAATCTCTTCTCTCTCTCTCTCCGAGGAATGCTATCCAGAAACCGAGAGTAGACAGGCTGGTGAAGGCCCTGGCTCCAGCAGTGTGGGTCACTGGGTACTGCATGCTGTGAAGGCTTTCACTAGTCCTTCTCTGGGAGTCTTGCCAAGAAACTGGTGGTGGGGGAACAGAATCTCAAGCAGAGAGACAGAGAAACTTTCACTAGGAGATCTGAGTTGTAATTAAAAAAAACAAAGAAACAAAACCAGCTAGAGGGGGTGACAAGATTTAGAGGATTGCTCAGTGGGTTGGGTCAAGGGGAATTTAGCTGTCCTGGAGCAGATCACAGAAACAGCTGAAAATTGGGCTGGACAGAGACATGGAAAAGGAGGATAGCCAAGAAAAGTCATGAATTGCCTTGGCACAGTGCAGAGGGCAGGAATTTCACAAGTTTGTTGTTTGAGGGTCCGAAGTGGCTGCTTGGGTGCGCTGGTCGTGGTCTCTGGGGTCGTGGCGTTTTCCTGAGAGCTCCCTGTGAGCATTTGTGGTTGAACTACAGCCTGCATTTCTGGAAGAGACATCGATTCACAATGGAAAGACTTACAATTTGGGATCCACCACATCCTTTGGGAAGCTGTTCCCATGGTTAATGCGTTTACCGCGTAACTGTTGCAGTTCCCTGAAGGAGTTTGAATCCTCAGCTGGCAGCCTGCCTGCCTTGCTCAGCGCTGCTGCATAGCTCTCTGCCTCCTGAGACAAAAGTCTTGCTACAGGGGGACTAAGTGGCCTTCCTGGGGTCATGCAGGCTGTCTAGGAGAGCCAGGGAGCTGAACCTGCTCCATCCAACCAAGAGTACGGAGTGAGTTTTGTGAGGCATTTGTCTGTTCATTCAGCAGCAGCCTGCTGATCCTCACCTCTCTGGGTGATGTGGCCTTGCTGTTTTGCCCTCAGCAGCTGGTAGGTCATGCAGGATTTGAGAAACAGCTCTGGCATTGTACCAAGCAGAGGCTGTGGGACACTCACTAGCGAATTCCAGAGGCCATGTGTCATGAAACCCTGGCCCTGCCACCCCCCTCTGCATGAGGCTGCTGAGGTAGTTGGAGCCTAGACGGGCTGCAGTCCCCACGTTCAATGAGAGCTTTGGCTTTCTGAGCAGATTTTGGTAGGTGGATGTTAGCTGCAAAATCTATTTAAGAGCCTCCCACTTTGTGTGGGTGGAAGGGAAGCCTTGGCTTATCCCTCTGGCTGCCTCCAGCTGGAAGGTGACAACTGAGCTTGCGGCTGGAAGAAGTCAGCTGTTTCCATTTTCTTCCTCCGGGGACTTGAAATCTATTTGCAGTGAGGTGGGTCCCTGGGAAGAGGAAGGGCAGTTCTTCTGAGTGACTGCTGCCAAAGCTGAAAGGCACTGGGAGGTGGCCTTGCCAACCTCAGGCATTTAAAACACTTCAGTCAAGCCCTGGAAAAAAAACAACAGGATAATCATAGTTTCTTCTCTTACATACATTTTGGGCTCTCTGCACTGTCTTGTTTTGTTACTGAGCAGCCTTAGAAATTTTTTGTTGAGAAGAAAAGCACATGCTTTCATTGATGGACATTTTATTGCCTGTTTTCTTGTGGGTTGGACTTCATGTTTTATATGGGAAACATCTTTAAAGCTTTTAGGATATTTCCCTCCTTTCCCTACCCCCAGAAGAGGGTACTCTTTGATCTGGATCATTGGGCCAGCTCTTAATCTGGGCTGGAACAGGGGATGATAATTGTGATGGATCCCCCAGTGATGTTAGCCTTCCCAAAAGCAATTAAATGTGATCAAACCCTCATTTTTGTTTTATGACTGCTTGTAGCAGAGCCCAAATGTTTATTGTCCCCTGTAGTCCCACGTGCTGCCAGGCCAGGCTTTCCACTGGAAGATAATGTATTATGTTCATGCTATTGATTAACTTGCACAGCACTGCAAAGCAGCCACTCCACTGGGCTCTGGCTTGTTGCTTGTTGTAGTGATGCGTTTGTACTACGGAGCCCTGACTCTCCTTCACCCTCTCTTAATTTCCTGGGAACTCTCCCCTTTCCTAGGCTACTGAGCGTTGTGAACATTTGCCAGTAGAAGGTGGTGTATTTGTTTTAATCAGACCTATTCTTAAAGCTGTCAGATTAATTGCTGAGTGAGGAGGGGAGTCCCTGCCTACCTCTGTCCTGCCTTTCTCTCACTTTGACCAAAGCCTGGCATTGATCTGATACGGTGGGAAGCTAACCAGGACTAAACACTAGGGCTGTCTGCGAGTCACAGGGACACAGCCAGGGCTCTGCATTGCTGGGGGGCCACTGGTGGTTGTTTTTTCAAGGGTAGATGTGGTTGGGGTGTTAGATCCTCCCTGCATGGCACACTGCGCTGTAAAGAGCAACCTGGGAGTTGGAGCAGCTGCTCTGCCATCCGCACTCATTCACTTTGAAATCCCTTTAGCACTGGAACAATTCCATTAGCAGGACTTCTTAGGCCTGATTTGGAGCAGTTTCTCTGCCGATTAAAACCAAGTCTGCACACCAGTCTGTCATAACCAAGACATTCCCCGCGTACCTCGGGGCTGCTTGCAGCTGAAATCGTGAACAAAAGATCCGCTGTTAGACAAAGGGGGAAGGATTGAGACTCTGAAGAGAGGAAGAATTTCTCCTCTGTTTGCCAGCAATTTTTTCCTAACTATTCTTTTTTTAAAGATTGGTCACCAATTAATCCATGTCGTTTTGCAGACAAAGCTGTCAACGTTTTAAGGTGGCACGGTGAAATAACTTCAGTGCTGTTGGTTCTAGCAGCTCTGAATGTTCTCAAACAAATGCCTTTTAAGATAAAAATGGCCTGTGCTTGATCCCAGCCCAGAGTTGTGGTCGTTATTGTTTTATTTGAAACGTCTCAGCTGAACCCAGTGAAGTCAGTGAGAGCTGCAAGTGTTTGAAAGTCAAGTCACACTTATTTCCATGGCTAAATAAGGGCGTAATACAGGGTGTTAGTCTAAAATGCTTCAGTGTGTGACCCAAGTTGTAGCCCAGCAAATGTGCTGTGTGCCAGACACTGATCTGCAGTGGCTTCTGGCAGCTTTGAAGTCATCAGCCTGTTGGACCTGGCTACCAAACGCATTGTGCTCTCTCACTTTTATTTATTGCTCTTACCTGCTCTTGGGCTGTGAGATGCCTCACAGCCCTGTAGGGGTGTAAGCTTGCTGGCAACTTGTGTATGTGTGCATTTTTGCTGATTTCTGGTAGAAGCAAGAGATCTTCCCCACACACACACACACACACAGTGTGGACACTTAGAGCTTTAAAAAAGGCATTTCTTGCCACTCTCAGTGCCAGCAATAAGATCCCAGACTAAATCTAGCCCAGCACCTTACAGTGAGGTAGGTACACCAGTTCTGTGCTGGTGTAGCAAAGCCCATCTGAAACTGGCACATTTCTTATCCTTAAACATTTGCAGAACTTCAGAGCAAGGTAAAATATGTATGAAGAGCATGTACGATATTTTTCAATAATATTAATTAATGCAAGCAGTGCTTTTCAGATTCAAGCTAGTCCATGTGGGAACACTTTGAGGAGTTCTGGTGCGTGTGTGCAGTCATCCAATGGCAGGAGCAGAACAGGTTTGTGTTGCGTGGATGCCCTGGGCAGAGGAGAGCTCACGTGAGGAGTGACTGCAGCTTCCAGCTGGGAAGGGGCAGCACCATCAGCATTTGGCTGCAGCTGCAGTGCTGTGTGTGCTAACAGGGGTGTAGCTTTGGCTGTAGACCAAGCCCTGAGTTACAGGTCCTTACCCGTCGGCCAAGCATCAGACTGGGCTGGTTAGTGCTGGGCTGGAGTCGTTAACGTCTTCATAGTATCAGAAGTCATTTGAATGCTACAGCTCTTTCAATTAAGCTCCCGTCGAGCTCCATACACAGATATTGTAATGTAATTGGCTGGCCTGCTGCAAGTGCATTAGGAGAGTATGCTGCTGAAACAGCCTCTGTCTGTGCTCCGGGCTGGAGGGGAGCCAGAGCGAGCCCTGGGCTCCGCACAATGTCACACTGATTAGGAGGGTGCGAGATTTTGGTTTTGCTAAAATAGTTCTGCCAGTGCAGCCCGGAGGGCAGCTGCAGTCACACTGGTACAGAGGGGCCTTATGCTGCTCTGAATTGTCCCTGGCTCTGGGGGCGGGCGGTGATGCTGCCGGGAGTACCTTTATCCTGCAGTAACAGCCCGTGCATGGTGAGCACTGCCCAGCTCCACAAGTACAACTTTACTTTGTTGACATCCACCCCATAGCAACTCTGTCTCAGAGGCCCAAGGAAAATATTTTGCTTCCTCTGGCTCTTAGGAAGTGGGTTCTCCATGGCAGCAGTCCCTTCACAAAGGGTTGGGTCCTGAGCAGGAAACCCTGGTCCAATCCCTAATGAGCCCTTCCTGCTGATAAGGGAACCTGCAGGTCAGGGCCTCTGCCTGAGCTGACCAGCTCCCTGAGAACTATATGCTTTTTGATGAGCATGTCCTCCAGAGCCTGTAAAATGAGACTCCAGGCCCTCCAGAGAGGTGGGCACAGACCTAGATGCCATGGAATGGGACCTGCCTGAGGAAAGACCAGCTCTGGCCGAGTTGTGACCTGTGTTATTGCTGCTGCTCTCTGCCATTTGTGAGCTGAGCATCCCATCTCTCTCCTGCTCAGCAAGTTTGACCCAGCTTGGAGACCCAACACTGATTTTATTCCTGGAATAACTCTGTTGCAGTATTATGTGTATTTACACCTGGGTTGTCCCCCAGTTTGGGAAGTGAACTGGCGAATAAGGTGGCCGGTTTTGGAGCAAGGCAGTGCTTAGGTCTCTTTTTCCAGCCCTGCACTTTGGAAAGGCCTATCCAGTACAATCCATGATATGGAGATGAGGATGAAGTATTTCTATATCTTGAAGAGCTCATCAGAAAAGAAGTCACTGACTGGGATCTCCACTGGCAGCGCATGGTGTGATGCTCTGCAAGCCCCTCCACCAACTGCCATGTCGGTTTTGCTGTTCATAAGCCAGTTCCATAATTTTATTTCCCTCCTGAGGGTGAGGTGCACTCTACCAAAGCAGCACTGCACAACTTGTAAAGTCACACCAAGACTCACTGTGCTGGATTAATAACAAATCCAGCAGTGAACCAGCAGCTGGGATACCAGAGCGTTGCCCTTGGTGGGCTGTTCCTCATGGCTGCTGGGAGGGGGAGTGACACGGTTTTTTCCCCTGTGACAAATCTCTGTTCCCCCACTGACTATATTTAGAACAAATACATCCAGAATCAACCGTGCCTGTGGCAAGCTGTGCTGCTGCCTGCAGCAGCCCTCACCAAGGCAGCATCACATGGGCTTTTCTTCTGTTGCATCTGCCCTTGCGTCTCCACACTGATGGAAACCGTGTCCCCTCAGCCAGGTGTCGATTGCTGGGCTGCCGGGGTGGAGTGGTCTGGCTGTCCATCTTAAACTCTTGTCCACATAGAACCTGGCTGTGGGAAGGAGAGCTATCAGTCTCTCTGCTGGAGAGGTTATACCTTCTTTTCTATCTGTGTCTGACACGTTGCTTATTTGAACACTAGCGTGCTTTAGTTGTGATCCTGGATCACGTCCTCAGCTCAGCAGAGCCGGTGCCAAAGACTTCCTACAAGTGGAAGGAAGCTGTAAACATCAGTGTTCATGTAGGGGTCTCCACCATGAGGCTGTCTGAGGTGTCAGGGAGTATGGTGTGACATCAGAAACCAGAAAGGACCTGGGACTTGGCTTAGCTCTTCAGATTGCAACAGCAGTGATGACAAAGCAACTTGGTGTTAGCCTGGGTTGGCAAGCCCGAACAAAAGCCTGAGAAAAGTTACTCACACTGTCGGCTCAAGTTAAAACCCACGTTTCTTTGTGCCTTGGAAGTACCTCAGGCTGGTCCTGCTGCAGTCAGACCACTCACCTTTGGAGGGGTCATTGCACTCAGAGCGTTCTCCCTGGGAGCTGTCTCCTGTGGTGCAAGCCCTCAGTGCAGCAGGAGTCAGCCTGCCCTGGCCTGCTGGCCGGATCACAGCTGGGGTAACTGCAGTTTGCTGCTGCACTTGCATCCCTTGCTGCCTTTGGACATAGCTGCCTGCTCTGCTGCGCTCTGTAGCACCACCAAAAGGGTTTTGTCCCAGCCATGGCTGCTTTTCCACAGTGCTTTGGTGCATGTCACTCTTCAGAGAGCAGGAACCCTCACTACAAAGATACAGGTTTATATTTGACTGCGTCAAAAATCACTGCTGCTCACAGAGCACTTCAGGCAGGTTCTTTGGCTCAGTCTGTGTGTGCTTTAGGGTGTAAATGCTGGGTACCTGCTACCAGCTCAGCAAGCAGAGCATATGGACAGGCACCACGGAGTTGGCAACAAGTTCCTCGGGCTGCGATGCCCTGGCCAGGCAGTGAGAATCCATCAGTCCTCCCCCTGCCAGCCTGCCCTAGGCAGTGCCCTCCAAACAGCATCATCACCAACCCTCCAGCACCATCCACCCTGCTTTTATCTCCATTTCCTCCTCACTTGTTTTTTTTTTCCACCTGGGATTTCAGTGTTTGTTTGTTTGGCATTGGGGAGGGTTTCTTGTTTGTTTTTTTAAAATACCTGTTGTGACAGGCAGTGCTGAGAACAAGACAGACTGCTCTCTGCATCCATCCAAAAGCCTCTTGGGGAAACGATGCCAAGTAGGGGGAAAAAAAAGTAGAAATGCAGTCGGGTTTTGCCTGGGAAACTTTTCTGTCCTTGGCCAGTTAGGTGGAGCGAGGGAAGAAAAGAGCTGGTCAGTTTTAGGATCCGAAGAAGAAGGCCTGTTATATCGTTCTGGGGAAACTTCCTTGGCAACACCAGGCTCTGTTGTTCTGCTGCTGTCTGCTCCATCCAGCCAGACCGCCCTGACCTGAAGGAGAAGGTGGCACTGCACTTCCCTTTCTGACATATGCCCCTGTTCCTCCCTAACAGCGTTTTCTCTCCTCTGCCGAGAAAGATGATTTGGGGAGGCTGGGAGTGAACAGCAGAGCTGGCACAGGGGCCACCAGCCAGGTCGCTGCATACATCCTCCTCGTGCAGGGTCTCTCACACACCCATGCGTGTTATTTGAAGGGAAGGCGGCGGGGCGGGTGATCCATGGTGCCCTGGGCAGGAATCTTCCACTTTATTGGAATGAAAGTATTTACTGGATGCATCAGTTGCCCGGCTGTGGTTAGTTTGTATGAGAACCATTTCCTGCCGTTAAGGAAACTATTCAGCTTTGCTGCAGATCGTGGCAGGAAGAGATAGTACTACCTCAAAAACCTTGTGCTCTTCTCTTTGCTGAGTGGCCGAGTTCCTCACCTGCATCCCTGCCATCAAAGTGCTTGGGATGACAGGAACAGAGCTGCTGTCACTGTGCTGCAGGTAAATATTGCAGGCTCCAGTGAGGAAGGGAGGAGGGCAGGAGAGGAGCTGTGGGGGAGCCAGGACTTCGTGATGAACACTGTACTTTGAGGGCTGCGGGGCCTGAGGTGCCATCTTTCTACGCTCGGTGACAGTTAGTCATGGCGTGCTGTCCTGATGGTGGGATCTGACGTGCTGCTCAGCGTTGCAGGTGACAGAAGGACATTCCTTCTACAGAAGTTGTTACCCACAACAACGAGGATGCTACAAGGCGGATGGGGAAGCTGCGCAGGGTCTGGTCTGCACGCTTCCGTGGAGCCGACAGAAACAGAGCAGCAGAGCGCTTGTGATCCCCAAGGGTGGAGGTCAGGCTGATGCTGAGGATAATGCTGACTCCTTGGTCAACGTGTGAGTAGGTGTCCTTTGAGCTCACTTCGTTCACTGAAGTTGGGCAACATGAGCTGTCACAGCTCCTGCAGTCTGACCCTGCTGGTCCCTGCCTGCTGCTGGCCATCAGCTTGTTCTTCTTTGGCCAGCTGGTGCTGGTTCAGCTGCCGAATAGTCTCCATGGGTATTTCACAAAGAGGTGCTTACCCCAGTGTTCCTCTCCAACAGCTGCAGCGTGGCTGTTGTGGATAGGACAGGCTGATTTGCAAAGGCATCCGAGATCCGCTGTGTCAGGGTAAAGGAGAGGGCAAACGTGAGGGGCAGCACAGGGCAAAGGGTAGCCTTTGGGTAGCAGGAATGTTCTGCATGGATAGAGAGAGAAATGGCTTGGCAGCAGCAGAGCAGACAGATCTCTCGGTGAATCACAGGTCTGACATGAGTCAGTGCTGTCACACGGTTGTGAAGAAGACAAACGTCACGGGGGCCGTGTGAGGAACTGCGTGTGTCGCAAGGCATCTGAAGCATTCCTCTGCTCCTGGTGCTGGGAATTCCGGCACTGCAGCTCTGCCCCATTTGGATGCTGCGTTTCGAGGAAGATATGGGCCAACAGCAGTCCAGGGAGAGCAATGAGAGTGGTCAGAGAGCTGGAAACCATGAGGAATGAGAAAAGCTTGAAAGGACCTGGGATTGTTTAGTCTAGGAAAGAGCAAGCTGAGCAGAGAGGCGATACCAAAAGCTTTCAAAGACATAAAAGGCTGCTGCAGAAAGTGAGGGAATGATCTGTTCTTACTAGCTACGAGGAAGAAGATACCAAGTCATAGGCTGAGTAATCACAAGGGAAGACTTACATAAGTGAAAGCTGATGAAGTACTGAAACCTCTGGTGTGTGGGGGGTTGGTGACAGGAGGGCTTCAGAGCACCCATCTCTGGATGGGTGCAAGAGGAACTCATCTTGCTTTGTCTGGTGGGATGCACTACGAGACCTTTGTAGCCATGTTCCCAATTGACTGGAAGATTATTTTCTAAGGCTTGTGATGAAGTCTGCCTTTTTGCAGCAGGCATGCGTCTCCCAGATGCTGCCAACCTTCATGCCCTAGGACATCAGGGATTACGTGCGGCAGTGACGCTTTGTCGCTGGTATAGCAGCAGTTCTCCAGGGTCCTGGTCAGGCTGAAGGCTCGCACTGAGATGGGAGGAAGCCTCACTGTTAAGGGCAGTGATGCAGAGCGTGTTCACCTACAGTAGGACAGCAAGGGAGCCCATGGCTTGGTGCATGTCCCTGTGTACCACCATAACAGATGATGCACAGGCACAGTCTTTGTCCTGATGATGTTAGATGGTGCAGAAGAATCTCCCCCACCAAGGCAGAGCTCCCTGGCACTTTATTTTTGCTGGTTCAGGGGCTGACTTTGGCCATGCTTTTTTAATTGTGAAAATTCAGAGCATGTCTTTGTGTCCTAAATAGATGATTGTCCTGATCCTCATCCCTGGGATCCATTATGTCTTAGCAAATTACTTTCTCTCTTTTAAATGCCTTAGTGATTAAAGATGCCACAGCAGATACCCTTAATGAGTACAAAAAGGGTAATAATTCCTCTTGTTGGCACTGAATGCAATTAATCAGGCCCCTTTACTTGCTTTTTAAACAGATGAGACATTTAAGGCCAGCAAGTTTTTAATTGGACTTTAATGTCTCTCATTTACTTCATTTTGGCAGAAGCGTAGGAATTCCCACCCCCAGGTTTGCTGTTGGATTTATTCAGGGTGATGAAAGGCTCAGCATGGAGTGAAGACTCAGCAGCAGACTTGAACATGTCCTTCAGCCTCTGCCTGGTCCCATCTCATTGCTCAGCCCAGGCTTGGTCCTGCTGCAGCAGCACAGAATTGTCCAGGCAGGAGCGGAGCCAGGTCATCCAGCCCAGAGCTCTCTTCCAGCATGGGACTGACACTGGATATTAATAATGTTTTTTGAGTAGTCGTCAACACAAGGGTGCAACATAGCCTGCCCTTTTTCGTCAGGTTTCCTTGCCTTGAAGGAATTGTTGACTTGTGAGTATTCTTGTGGTTATCTCAACGCCCCTGGTGGATGTCCATGTCCTAGCCTAGACTCTGTAACTTCAAACATGGGGTGAATTATATCTCTTAAGAGATATTCCTGAGATCCACGGCCAAGGGGAGATACAGAGGCCTTGAGCACCATTACGGATGGATGTGTGCATGTAGACATTGTTAATTTATGCCTGGAATTGCCATAGGAGAAAAGATGATGACAGGCAACCATCAACCAGCTTGCAGCCCCTGCTACCTGCTGTGAAGCCAGAACCACCTCTTCTTTCACCTCTGGCCGTGAACCATCTTGCCTTTGGTTCCCTTCCCTTCTGTGTGTTCTCCACTGTGGTTTGGGGACAGCAGTGGCCTGTCAGCATGTCCCAGTCTGTGTTTCACGCAGGGATGTGTTTGGCAGCCCAGCCTGGCCAATTGGCCCCTGCCCCAGCTCAGCTCTTCCCCCTCAGGGGAAAAGGCATCAGTCTCAGCATGTGCAAGCCTGCCTCTGAGCCTGCCTGTCACTCTGCAGGGCAGGTATTCCTCTGACACACAGGAGACATCCTGAAACTGCCTCCAGGGTTTTTTCCAGGGGCGTGCTGTGCCCTGTGCAGAGTCAGGCCCGTGTGTAGCTCAGTCGACAGTGGCTGTGGACTCCCACCCACGGGAGGGTTAGCGGATGCCAATGAGCTGTGGGTGCCCTTGGACAGGTGAGGTGGCTCTTAAGGCCACTGGAGGTTTTTTCCTAAAAAACATTTAGGAGAAATCTAGAGACAAGGGACAACAACTTTGATTTCTGTGTCTCTGATACTGTGTTTGGTGGTTGTGCAAAGCTTGTGTGTAGTCTTGATGTGGGAACCCAATCTCTCCAATTTTATCTTGTGCTGAAAATATCTTCACCCATTTTACCCCTTAGCACCACTTTCCTGCTACCTGCAAATAAGGATACCCAGAGCCATCAAGTCTTGAAAAGTAAGGGAGGATTGGAGGCTGAGCAAGGATCAGGGTTTTTGTTGTGTGATCATGATGTGAAGGGCTGTAGACATCTTGATGAGAAGTTCAGGGATAAAGCCAAATTAAAGAGCATCCAGCATGTTCTGTATCCCTGCAGAATGAAAAGGGCTGGCTGCTGCTCTGTGTTCCAGCCATGAGCAGGGAATGAAGGAAATAGGAAGGCCAGGTCCTAGGACATTTCTGCTCCTCTGGCTGGGCAGTATAAGGAGGGGCAGACAGCTTTGTCCGGTGGCTATGGAGCCTGCCAATATGCCCTTAATCCAGAGTTGGTAGCCCAAATATATCTATGTCAGGAAGCTGCTTTCCCAGGTGACTCAGGCCAGCCATTCTTGCATTGAGAGTCTTCTGTCAGAGGCTTACAGAGTTGTCATTTTCTTTGATTTAATTCCATATAAACTGCAGAATTATTCTCCTTTAGAGGCTTGCAAATTACAGAAGCATAAACCATGCTAATGATCTGATAAGGACAACTTTGGATACATTCCCAAGAACAGCTACCCCTGGGCAGGACTGTGCTGATAGAGAGCAATTTGCCATGCTCACCTGGCTGCCTTCCTTGTGCCCCCCTCCCCAAATTCCTCCATCTCTCAGGAACGAGAATCATTTCCTCTCTGGCTTCTTGCAGAGGCAAAGGCCCTGCAGACCTGAAGTTATCTCTGGAATGTGTGTAAACACCGAGTTCAATGGGATGCTGTTTGCCCCCCTCTCCTAGGGGAGTTTAAGAAGGGTTAAAATGAGTTTGTTTTATGGGCTCCTATCCCTGAGAATTGTCTTCCTCAGAGGGCAGCCCGGCTGACCCGAGTCCCTCTGTGTGCATTTCCCAGCATAAAGGGGAGATTCGGGGGGGCCTCACCACGTGGGTGGGATTTCGCTCCTCTAAGAACAAGGTAATGAAAGACCAAAGTGGTCTTCCTGCCAAACAGGGAGCTGGGAGGTGGTGTGGGATCGCCGTGCAGGTGCACTGGGACTCAAGGTGTCACGCAATAGTGTAACTAACAGGGTTTGGGCAATCCTTGGACAGAAACAGATCGGGAGAAGGATGGGGCAGTTCTGGTGCCCCCATCTTCAAAGAGTGTTGAAAAGTAAGCAGAGGGACAAAACCTTGGGAGTGACATGCAGTCTGGGGCAAAATGCGTTTCGATGAGCTCCAGTTTGCACAAAAAATAATTCAGATGTAAGTTCATTATGGTCTGTGGGTGCGTCACTAATGAGACTTGCCTAGAGACCAGAGTGCTCTTGGATTTAGAATAAGCACCAGCAACCAGAACCTAAAGCTAGAGAAAAATCAAGCATTAATACCAATGAAATGGTTAATTCCTAGATGTGTTGTCAGCACTGGTGACGCACTGAGGCTGGATCCATTCCAGAAAACAACACTTTAACTGAAGACAAAGAACCGGGCTTAGCACAGAGGTGATCAGTGGAATGGCTTGGCCTGGTATATACAAGGGGTCAAACTAGATGATTTAATGATCTCTTTTGGCCTGAAAGCTCTCTGTTCTCTTAAGAAGATAAATGAAAAAGCCCTTTCACAAAAAGCAAGCACTTGAGATGTGTGTGTAATGAACTCTGCTGCTTCCAGGGGAACGGTGGAGCAGGATCTGCAGGAAGCATGACCTTGCCGCCTGCAGGCTGCCTGGAGTTGGTGGCCATCTGTTTCGTGGCAGTGGCTCACCAGGATCAAGGCCACTACTCTCACATGTGACGTTTCCCAGCTCTGTTTTTAATTGCTGTCTCCCTGCATTTAAGTAACATTTGCTCCGTAATCTCCGTCAGGGTGAAGAGGCCAAGCGGGATGAGTAGCCTCCTGGGGAAGATTGGTGCCAAAAAGCAAAAGATGAGCACACTGGAGAAATCTAAACTGGACTGGGAGAACTTCAAGGAGGAGGAGGGGATTGTGGAGGAGCTGGCAATCCACAATCGAGGGAAAGATGGGTAAGAGGATCTTTACCTAATAGTGGTCCAGCATTCCCCACCACTTCCTATGTGTGTGGTAAGTCTGTTGCTTGCTACAGAGTTCAGAAAACCTATGGGATTCCTTAAGGATTTATTCTAGGGATACATAAAACCAGTAGCTCCTGTAGGCATCACAGGGAGACAGGTAAGTCTGCAAACACCTATCACTCTCTGCTAACAACCTCGTGAGGTCTCCAAGTCCAGCCAAAGTCTGGCTTTATCGGCTCTCCTGCCTGTGGTACAGATGCAGTGTGAACCGGTCTAATCCAGCACTTCCACGAGGAAATGCAGTTGCCTCTGCCCTGTTTTCTTGTTCCAAACTGGGAGGTGTGGTTTGTTCTGTTCTTCAAATGACGTGTTCCAGCTGCATCTGTCCTCCCTCCCCGTGCATAAAGATGTTTGCAAACCCAGAACAGCTGGCAAGGTGCATTAAAGATAATGGCAGCGCTGGGCGTTGGTTGTGTGCATCAAGCAATGTTCACTCCAATGAAGTTAATGGAAGTATCATAAAAGTAAATGGCAATGCTATAAATAAAATAGAAAGTTAATAACATGCACTGCAGGGAGTGATAATGAGATCAGAAGCAGCATTTCCACTACACGTGCTTTGCTAAGCTCTGGGAAAATGTAACCGGCTTAGTGGACAGATCGTAAAATGTATGTTTTTACTCAACAGGAAAAACTCAGAGCTTCTGCATTCCAACAGATTGGATTTTGTATTTCAAAATATATATGTGTATAACTGTCAAACTATCAAGTAGATATTTCAGTTTGGTCTTGCACCCTTCCACAACACCCATTCTCCATCAGATCTCCCCTGATCTGTTTCTGGCCACACGCCCTTGAACACGTAGGAGTGCTGGAGAGGGGCAGGTGGTCCTCCAAGATCCCTGAAATCCAAAGGGTTGAATGATTTCCACCGCATACAGCTGTGGCAGAGCAGTGTTTTGTGCCATCTCCTGTGTTCCTCAACCTAGTATGTCAACCTTTCTTGGCCGGTGCTGTGTCCTTTCCCACCACATCCGAGCAGGACAGGCTGCTCTTCCCGCCCGGCACACCTTTCCGAAGGTGCTCACGTGATGGTCCTTGAAGGCCAGAGGAGGCATCAGCACATTGAAAAGATGAGCAAAGCAGAGCAGCAATTTTAAGAGCATCTTTAATCTTGAACAGTGTTGTATTTTGCTCCCTGTCACATCTCAGGGTAGAAAACTGCTGAGCTCTTGGCAAGGGGTTTTTGTCGTTAAACAAATAAGGAACATAATGCTGTGATAACTTTAGGCACTCCTTACAAATATGTTTGTGCTAGCCAGGCATGTAATGTGAGGGGATCAGCCGAGTATCTGCTCACTGGGAATTACTTCCACTTCAAGGTAAAGGAAGGGAGAAGGGAGGAGCACTGATGGAGGTGCAGGCCGGTGCATTTCTGCTTACACCTCTAAACGCCTGCGGTGTGAAGGGTGCTGCACCCCTACAGAGCAGCCAGCCTGCCCTGGGGGGCAGGGCACAGGCACGGCTGCTGCCAGCCTCAGGTCATTTCACAGGAGCCTGTTGTCCCCTCTGCAGCCGCCTCTTCTCCTTTAATGATGTCAGCTGTGCTCACCCTTCAGTGGGCAATCATTTACACATCTCTATAAAAATTGTAATGAGCCGTTGTTAACCCTTCAACCCAGGCAGGAGGGAGCGGGGCACTGCCTTTAATCCCTGATGCTGTTAGAAACCTCTGCTCCCCACGTGTCCTGCTGTGTGATTGTAAATGTCTGCCTGACGAGGAAAGCCACAGCCCACTCCTGGAGATGTTTGTTTGATGGCACACAGGCCTGTGTGTTTACAGAGATGGTCCATGCTTGTCTCGAGGAAGGCAGGAGGCATTAATTTTTGCTCAGGAGGGAAGGCAGGCTGAATTTTTTTTCTGTGGTAGCCTTGTAGAAGTTGCTGTTCACAGCCCAGAGCTCCCTGTGCCTTGGACCTCCCTTGTCCTTTCTCCAGCAGCGATACGTGCTGGGCCAGAACACTGGCAGCCGGTGGAACAGTGGGGCTGTGGCATCTTTCTGCTGCCAGTGCCAGTTATCAGCCAGCCACTGCCTGGGCCCAGCATTTCCGAGGCAGAGGGGACATGTGCTGCCCCTTGGTTCTGTCCTCCCTTGCCTCTGATTTTTCACCCCTTGTATCACCAGCCTCAGCCAATGATTTGCCTTTCCTTGGGAGCAGGGTCTGGGCTTGTGCAGCCTGTCTGTAGCAGGTCCTGAGGGCCTGTCCTGGATTTGAGAGGAGGGGCTGGAGTAAGGAGGGGAGGCAGCTATGCCCTTTGCTGTTGATCTCTCTGATGTGCCTTATAAATGGAAATGTGTTAGTGGCCTCTTAATTGGGCCACCTTTGTAGGGCAGCCCCGTGGGGGAGCAGCCGGCCGTGCACTGAGTGACTGATGGCAACTGGCAGGGGACAGGCAGCACCACCGAGACCCTCCCCAGAGCAGCTTGCAGCTGCCCTTGTTAGCAGAGACAGCCTCGCTCCCAGCGGATTTTCCTTCCTCTGCTGTGGGTCACAGCTGCCCTGTTTCCAGGCAGGTTGATAATTTACAGGAAGGTATTGATTCAGGTAGCAAAGGTTGTTTAGACAAGCGCAAGACGGGTGTTTGTGCCTCACTCATGCACTTTGGACCGTGTTTGGCGGCGCCTTGGTGTCGGCTGTGCCGAGCCGGCTGAGAACAGCGACAGAGCTGCAGCTCCAGCAGGGGCTTCAGGGCAAGAGGGGCTTGCACCGACCCTGCAACAGCCCTGCTCATGTCCATCAGCACCTCCAGCCTCTGTGTGCCTGCGGCACAGCGCGGCCAGGCCCGGTGTCTGCACAGGTGGTGCCTGCAAGGTCTGCTCTGGCCCCCACAGCCCTTTGCTGTGGCCGGCAGAGGACAAAGCCATGGGATGACGTCGCAGTTCCTCCTCCATGCAGCCCTGCTGGCTGTGGCTGTGAGACCACATTCCTGGTTCATGATCCATATCAATCCCCCAGGAGCCAGGCCCTGCCCACTGGAGAGGCACAGCGGTCATGGAGGAGGAGGAGGAAAGCACTGACCCCTTGATTTCCCGTTTGCTGACCCTTGGGGACACCGATATCGCAGAGGGGCCGAAGGAGCTTCAGACTCAGCAGCTCGGGCTGTTGCTGCCCAGGCAGTCAGGGTGTTCCCAGATAACAGCAGTGACTCCTGTCCTTGCCTTCCCAACTGTGGTTGTGGTCAGTGTTCAGCAGTGGAGGGGGAGGAAAACCACACGCCCAGCAGTATGACACACTAATATACAGCGTGATCCCCCGACTTCCTTCCCGTGGCCTCTCCGAGCCCGGCCCCTGGAGCAGGTCACCTCTCTGCTTGCAGGGATGAAGGAAAGCGACACTCCCCTGCCACCTTTCCTGAACCAGTGTGGGGAGGGGGCCTCGGTGCACAGCCCTCCTCTGATGGCAGGGGGAAGGGGCCAGAGAAATAGCTCCTCACAGTTGGCTCATCGCTGCGTTACTCTGTGCTGATCCCTGCCCCTCGCAGCCGGCAGAGACGAGCTGACCCAGTTGTGTCAGCACGAGACGGGCTGGAGCTGCGATGGGGATGGGGTGACAGCAGGGACGCGTGGAGCTGTTCATCCGCTTGGGGGAATCACTCGATGAAATGAATCTGGATTAATTAATTTCCGATGATGACTGGGTGGGCAGGAGTGTCAGGGACGTCCCTTGCAGCAAGGGCAAAGGCACTCTGGTGCTGGGAGGACATTCAGCACCAGTTCGATAGTTGTAGCACAAAGAATCACAGAATCATGGAATAATTTAGGTTGGAAGGGACCTTTAAGGGCCATCTAATCCAACCCCCAGCAGTGAAGAGGGATATCTTCAGCTAGATCAGATTGCTTAGAGCCCCATCCAGCCTGACCTTGCAGAGACCTCATCATCCAAGGTCCCTCTGTCTGAGAGGGACCATTGCTAGTGGTGGGAGAGGGCTTCAACCTTCCCATGCAGCTGGGTCTTGGGCACCTTCGTGCACACTGCCAGCCACCCAGCAGCCTGGAAAACCCGCAGAGCCTGTGATGCTCATCTTTGCTCAGCCTTCAGCCTTGCTTGGTGAGCAGGCACCAGCTGCCATGCAGGAAAAGGAACGACCAACAGAGAAGCTGAATGCAGTGGCTCCCAATGCATCTCACACACGAGCGCAATGACCTTGTCATGACAGTCCAGTGCTTGCCACTCTGGAACAAATGCAAAACAATTGTGATGATTCAATTACAGCTCCTGTTTTGAATTGCAATTTCGCTCCCTCTGTAGGTTAATTAGTAGCACAGCCCCAGGCTGTCTATGGCAAGGGTTTTCCAGGCACAGGCGTGCCTTCTTCCTCACAGCATTCAGGTGCCACGCTGAGGGGCAGCAGTAAATACTCAGCAGTGGTTAAAAGCTGGTGTGTGGCTGGGAAGCCCCTGGCTTGCATCCCTGAGCTGCTGCAGGTTTGCTGGTGATGCTCCTTACATCCCTAACGCTCCCTGTGCCTGTTACTGGCTTGGTTTGCTGCTGTGGTTGGGTTTGAGATGCTCTGCTGGATGCTGCAAGGGCCTGTTCTGATGCCCTGCAAGGTGTCTGTAAGGGAGATTTCTCAGCTGTAGGAGAAGAACTGGAACCAGAAGCAGCCAGTTCAGATTTCCATGCAATGGGGACTCCTCACCCCAGACCTCTCTGAGTCCCACAGGGGACACCCAATGGGCCACAGAGCAGTTTTGATGTCCACAGGAGATGTTCAGCGCAGTGATCAGCTCATGGAGAGACAGGGAGGGAGGTGGATGGTGCCTTCCCTCCCTGCTCATCCCTTTGGGTGGGCTTTGCTGCTGCGTGCTACAGGCACTGCTTACAGCCTCTGCCTCCCTGCAGGTACATCGAGAGGAAAGCGTTCCTGGAGCGCGTGGATCACAGGCAGTTTGAAATCGAGCGCGACATCAGACTGAGCAGGATGAAGCCC
Source organism: Cephalopterus ornatus (assembly GCA_013396775.1). NCBI lineage: Eukaryota > Metazoa > Chordata > Aves > Passeriformes > Cotingidae > Cephalopterus > Cephalopterus ornatus. Next base: position 156,530 of record VZRE01007247.1, read on the forward strand.
TGATGTGCAAGGGGTGGCCACGGTGGATCCTGTTCCCTTCTGCGCCCAAGGGCAGTCTGGGGGCTGCCGGCCACCGCTGGACCACCCAGCACGGAAACCGTTCTCTACCCAAGACTCAGCCTGTACGTCTCAATGTACAGGTTTTTCCTTTTACTGTAATATTTGGGGGGGGGTATTTGTCAGTGGGCAGGGGGCACTTTGAGGGTTAAATGGCCCAGCAGGTGACAGAAGACATGGGTCTGATTCTGGCAACAGCTTTCCAAGGAGAAGAGGCGGTGACACCAATCATTTGCCAACCCCAGGTGCTTCTGGCTGCAGGAAGGAGCTGCCAAGGCTGGGCGGGTGTTGGCATTTTTGGTGGTGAGAGTGGAGCTGCAGGAAGGTGTCGTGGCTGCTCTATGTGAGCAAGCTGTGGGCTGGAGCCCTTCTCCCTGCTCTGCCAACCCCGCAGCACTCCCTGTCCCTCCGCCCTCTGCTCCTGTCCAGACAAGGCCAAACTGTCTGTACTTGTTTGTGGGGTCTGATGATGCTGGGGGGGGTGTTAAGCAAGCTGATGAAGAAATCTTCCTTGTTCACACTGTCAAGAAGATGGGAGCAGCTGCAGCAGGCCGGAAGGGCCAGGATCTGAGTGTTCACATAATAAAGTATTCCATCCCAACACTCTTGCATGCTGGCAGCTTGGTTTTTGCGGGAAGCAGAGGACAAAGAAATTAAGGGTCACATACGGTACGGAGTGTCTGACTGTGGTCATAAAAACCTCTGCTCGGGTGTGCCTGGTGTCTGCCCTGATAACAGCCTGGGGGTCTGAGCAAGTGCTTGGATTGCCTTCCCTCTGCAGCACTGGGGCTGATGGTGGGATTAAATCCAGAATTGGGAGTGACAGTGTCAACACAGACCTGTAGCAGTGCTGCAGGAGTAAAGAAGCCCCCCCCAAGGCATGGCCATGCAGGGACACTCAGCGAAGTGCAGCTGCTTGGGAGGGCAGGCCAAGGTGCCTGGGTGTGGAGCGAGCGGCCAGAGCCGGAGGCCAGCAGTGCACCGTCATCCTGGCCATCCCTGCTGCCTGGCGCTGGTGGAGCTGAGCAGCTCCCGATGTCTGGGCTGTGCACATCCTCAGAGTAGAGGTGCTCACAAGCGTTTCCCCATAGGATGCTCTGAGCCCACTCAGTGGGGCAGCCCCTGCTGGTGCTGTGCCAGGGGAAAGCAGCACAAGCCCCATCCTTCCTGCTAACAGGGCGAGTAATGCCATTGCTGCTACTGGCCCCTTGCCTGTGGCTCTGAGCCTCGGGCTCACATGTCCACTGCTGAGTCAGCCCTTGCTCTGTGGAAGTGTTGCAGGATAGACAAGAACAAAACACCACGTGCCTGGGGAAGCTGCAGCCTTTGGCACCCTGTTCTGTACAGAATCAGCTGTAATGGACCTGCTTAAACGAGTCTGGAATTGGACAGAAACAAAACAACTGGGTCATGACATGTTTTCATCTCCAAACTTTTCCAAGCCAGTTTATGCTCTGGTTTAGGTTGCAAGGACAACTGGGCACCACTGTGGCAATATCTCAGCTCAGGGCTCCTGGGTGGCAGCGAGTGGCCCTGGCTGGACGGCGGTGGGGCTGCAGTGCAAGACAGGGGCTGCAGTAACCGGGCTGCTCTCCTGCTCGGGATGGTGCTGCTGGACCATCTCCAGCCCCTTTGTGTGCTGGGCTGGGAGGTGGCTGGTCCTGCCCTCCTTGCTGGGTCCCTCCCAGGAGGGACTCTGAGGCAGCCAGGGCTTGTTTTGCTGCAGATCCCCAATAACGGTGAAGTGCTGGGGCGGCAGCTCAGCCAGGGCAGCCACAAGTGGGTCTGGGTGGGCTTGGCCCGCTGTGGATGCTGAGCAGGCAGCCAGGGAAATGATTTGCCTTTTGCTCCATTGGTGCTGAGAGGAGAGGAGGGAATATTTGGGGAGTTCTCTGCCCCGTGTCCCTTCATGGCTGTGCTCCTGGGGCCTCACACACTGCACAGGGGTGGGGAAGGGTCGTGTCATCCCTGCATACGCTGGGTCCCTGTGGTGTCTGGTTCCTGGTGGCTGCTGACCAAAATCTTTGCTGTGGCATGGCCATCCCAACTGCATTGTAGGGCTCTTCCTGCTCCAGCAGCTTGGCAGCACCTTGGGGTCAAAAGTAGGCAAGAAATAGAAAATTATTGTGTGCATTGTGTTATGAGCAAAAGGGGAATGGAGATACAGTGGGAACCTTTGGAATTCCCAAAGGCCTGAGATACCAAACCCAGCCCTGCTCTTAAAAGCATTAAAGAGCTCCAGGCTGTGTGCAGAATGAGTCCTGCAGCAGCAGCAGCATCTGGCACTGGATGGCTTGGGGGTGGCTTTGGATTCACATGCACTGTAACGGTGTGTTCGTGGGATGTGGCCAGCACAGCCTCCACCGGCACGCTGGTGAAGATCGGTGGCCCCCAGTATATATTGGATTCTGCCTGCCAGCCCCAGCTCTGCTCTCCACAAACCCTCCAGCCTCTCTTCTCTGGGGTTTTTCCTTCCCTTCAGCTGAGCAAATGTGGAAAGTTTTGAAATCTTGGAAGCAACCTGACCTGCTGGAAAAGTGCGGTTTAACGGCGGTGGCCGAGAGCCTCGGCTCCCCTCTCTGCGGGGCTCCCCACCTGGCGGCAGCGTGGCGTGCCCGGCTCGGCCTGAGGATGCCGGGATGCAGTGCCAGCTCCCGGCCCAGCAAGCTGGGACAGGCTTGGCGGGACAACCGGGAGGCAGCCTCCAGCCTGGGCTGATTCCTGGCTTCCTCCACGCTCCCAAGTGTCCTGCGTTTTTGCTTAGTTGGATCATGTATTCCTCGCCTCTCTTTCCTGAAGACGAGGAGTGATTTACAGGTCTCCAGAAAACACAGCTTGGCTGCTTTGGACGGGAAAAAAAACCCAACCAAACCCCCTCTCTGTTTGCTATTTTGCCTTCCCACGAAGGGGGGTGGCCCCAGGACCCGCCAGTCCTCAGTGTCCCTGCCAGCCCTTGGTGTCCCCAGCAATTCTGTGCTTTCTGCAAGGAGCAGCGTTCTCAGGAGATGTGGGTCTCTCTTTCAGGATTTTTCCACCTTGAGCTGTCTTCTCTGGGAAGCTCACATGTCCTCTGTGGGTCAGAACCCACCCTGAGCATTTGTTTTGGGGTAATTTTGGCCCTACAGAGTCCCTCTTGGCCAGAGCATCACCTCGCCCTGAGGAGCTCCCCCTTCCCTGGCCGCCTGAAGGGGCCTCTTGTGCAGCTGAGCCCCAGACAAGGCTCCAATTGTGTCCGTGTGCCCCAATGGTCGGGACTTCTGCCGTGGCATCCACGTGCTGGAGCCACGGTAAAAACGGCTGTGTCCAACCCGTGCCCGCAGGCTCAGCTTTACTGAGCTGTTGGGCTTTGGGGAGGCTGTTATGGAGCCAGGGGAGTCCCCGTGGGGAGGTGATGTCTTGCATTTAATGCTGCTTCAGTGACAGGGATGGGGGAATAAATATTGGTTTGGCTGGCTGCCTGGGGGTGCATCTCATGGCCCCCACCAGGCTGTGCCAAGGACTCGATGGGATTCATGGACTGAGCTGCCGTGGGGCAGAGCGTGGCAGCTTGGAGAGGAGGGAGCAGAGTGTGGAGCTGACCCTGGGAGCATCTCCCCACAGCCAGGCAGCAGTTCCCCAAGGGGCAGGGCTGGTGCCTGGCAGGTGATGCTGGCAGCACCACATCCTCTTTTCCAAGCTGCTGTTTTCAGCCACTTCCTACCTCACAGCAATGTCCCATCCAGCAGCACAGTGAGTCTCCTACCCCACAGGAGGACGGTCCCCCCCGGGGCATCCTTGTGCTGGTGGTAAGTGCTGGCACTGGTGTTCGAAGCTCAGCTGGTGGCGGTGGCACAGCCAGCCCTTCCTGCTCCCAGGCGAGCCCCGACTGGGGGCAAGGATCAGTGCCAGCCCTCGCCAGGGAATGAACGGAGAGACAAACAGAGCTGCTACTGTTGGGGCAGCCCAAGGCCTGCACTCCGCCTCAGCTTCTCTGGAGATGAGGGGGTGCCCTGCCCTCCTGCTCTCTGGAAAGGCAAGCAGTCTGCCCCCTGAATCTTCTCTCTGCAGCTAAGAACTGACCCAGCCCCCTGGAGAAGCAGAGGGATAAATCCTGGTTGTGATCCTGTTGGGTCCCGTGATATTACAAGCCAAGAGAAATGTCCTCATTATTTCCAGAATATTGAAGTCTAATAAATCCTGTCCTGCCTTATAGGATTTATTTCTCTGTTCATTGCTAGGAGACTCAGTCCCGTGTAATCCTATTGCTGCTCCAGGAGGTGGGGAGAGGCTTTCTGAAGCACGGACCTGGCAGGGCCGTAGGCAGGAGCAGGCAGCCCTGGATGGAGCTGTTGGTGCCTGCAAACATCCCAGTGCCAGCCCCTTTCCCAGTATGTCCTCCTGTCCCAGAGCTGTGCCAGGCCTGGCATGGGTTCACCAAACCGCATCTCATCTGATGGCTGTGGCACGGCTGGGCCAACGGGACATTAATCAGCAATTAGCCAATCAATATGGCATGGCACAGCACAGCCTGCTCCCCCTGTCCCATGCATGTCCGCCATGCTCCCCCAAATCCCCCTTCAAAGGCCTCTGACACCTTCTCACACCAGAACCAGCGGGAAAAGCTGCAAAAAGCCAGGAAAAGCCGGGCTCGGCACAGCCAGTCCCCTGGAGCCGCAGCAGCCGCCTGCCCAGTGCGGAGCCAGCCGTGCCTGGCTCATCATACACCAGGGACCCTCCAGAAGACAATGATGGACATATGAATATGGCTGGAAATTTTGCCACTGAAGTGTTTTCTATAGCAACCGTTGCTGGGGCAACCTGCATCCTGAGCAGCATCCACCCCAAAACACGCAGCCCTGTGTCCACTGGAGCTGGCAAAGAACGACGGCTTGGGACTGGCGAGACCCTCGCCGTACCCCGCCACCAGTGGCACAGGGATGCTCAGGTAGGGCCAGCCCAGCTCTGAGCATCCCCGGTGCCACAGGGCCCCTGGAATACTCCACTTTTCATCTTCTTTTTGGCATTGTTTTCTCAGAGGTGGGAGAAGCCAAAGGGAGACCTGTTGGTGCCTGTCGCCCCCCAGGCGCTTGGCTGTGGAAGCAGGGGTGTGCAGGAGGCATTGCCAGCTCAGGGTGCTCAGCAGATGCAAGCAGTGATTTTGGCTCCAGTGGACCAAAAATGGGATCGAGTTCGACAGGGAACACTTTGATCTGAACATCAGCACAGGGAGAGGGGAAAAATGAAATCCCCGCTGCTTTTAAGTCCAAAAGCAGGGAGCTTGTGGCCCCTCGGCACCTGCCTGAAGCCGTATGGTGGGAGCTTCACCCTGGGGACACCCAGGGATCCCAGGAGACCCTTGCTGCTGGCTGAGTGCACCCACACGAGGCTCAGGGTCTCCAACTACACCGTGGCCTCATGGGGTCAACTGCATTGGTGGGAGAGGGGCTGGGGAGCTTGGAACCCATCCCAAGGGTGCCCATGGCGCTCAGTCACTGCACTGTCACCACTGTCACCAACAAGAGGAAACCACAGTCCCCTGTGCCGGGGCAGCTGCGGTTTGTGGGTGCAACCGCAGTCTCTGCCTCCGGATGTCTGCCAAACTCGGCTATGCCTCAGTGTCCCTTTCTGCCAGCGATGAGCAGCGAAACCTGCCTCCGACAGGGGACAGCGGTGGTAGCTCTCGAGGAGTGGAACGAGTCCTGCTTTTTGGGGAAGGGCGTTGATCGCAGTCTGGCCTCTACGCTGCCACTGCACGCTGATGTGGCCCGTGGCCCAAAGGTAACCCCTGAGGGTGAGAGGAAATGCCATCGCAGGGACTGCGGCCGGAAGGCAGGGGCAGGGGCACATTCCTTGCCTGCCCCCTCATGCACTGCTCGCTCACTGCCCGCCGCTCTCAGGCAGACCCCCTTGCCACCCACTCGCCCGTGTGCCCACGCAGCTGTGGGCACACCTTGTGTCCCTTTCCGTGGTTCCCTCTTGCATGCCTGGCTCTCGCATGCCTGGGGAGCAGCGTGGGTGTCTGTGCAGCTTGAGCGTGTCCGCAGGTCCTGTGTCCCCACACAGCTCACACAGGTGCGTCCCACAGCTCCCAGGGAGCCCCGCAGCCCTCCCAGCCTGCTCCCGGCTCCCTACGGGTGATGGCAGGGACTGTGGCGGTGCCAGGCCCAGGCTCAGCAGCTGTTGGGGTGCCCGTGGGCCACGTGGGCAGGCTGTTGGAACAGGCCAAGCGGGTGGCCGTGGTGTGCCATGTATGCCATGTGTGCCATGGTATGCCATGTGTGCCATGGGGTTCTACATGTGCCACGATGTGCCACGTGTGCCACGTGTGCTCTGCCATGTGAGCCATTGCACCTACACCCCCCCATTACCTGCCCCTTACATCCCCCTGCCGTTACACACCCCAGAACACCCCAGTTACTCTCCTGTCACCCTTTGTTGCACACCCGTTGCACACCAGTTACACTCCCATTACCCTTTAATGCCCTTTGCTCACTACACACCCACTGCACAGCCCTTGCCCTTCATTTGCACACCCATTTGTTGCACACCTATTGCAGGCCCACTGCACACCCGTTACACGCGTCGCCCTTCACTGCACAGCTGTCGCATGCCCGTCACACTGCCCTTACCCCTTGCTGCACACCCGTTACACACCCACTGCTCGTGTTACACACTCGTTGCCCTTCACCGCACATTCATTACCCTCCTTTACACATCCGCCCCACGCCC
>VZRE01007248.1:4925-37884 GCA_013396775.1 Cephalopterus ornatus
CATTTAATTTAAAAACACAGTTTTAGGCTTTGGGTTCACCATCTAGCAACAAGTTAAGTTTCTTTCCAGTTGCTGATAGGGCCAACAGAAGCCAGCATCTGTGTTCTCTTGGACATATGTGCCTAGATCACTGCTGTCTTTAGGCATCATATTGCTGCAGGACACGAAAATCTCTCCCTGGAAGATAACTCCAAGATCCACAGTCACTGTCATTCGCAAATATAAGCTTTCATTCATGACTAAACCCTGCCTTGACTTACCCAATCATGGACTCCGCTTCCATGAAAAAGGAGTTGGAAAAGCTCCAGACACTTATTATCTGATAGAAACTATCATGAGGTTCAGCCATAGATCTGACCACTAGCCTGCCAGGTACCTTTCATTATTACTACCAGAGCTCCCTGAGTTCTTGGAGTGTGCAAGCCTCACCAATGACCAGTTTTGCCTGTTACAAACACCAGTTCATCTTTTTGTAGGTGGGGAAACTGAGGTTGCCTTTTGCACTGGGTAATTTATGTAGCCCATATTTCCACTGAGGCTGCTGTCCTTGGCAGAGATGTATTGTAAGTATTTAATAACAGTAACTGCACAGTCATCCATCTCTTTGGTACCAGGAATAACAAATCACTCTAAGGGAAAAGTGATTTTCCCTTCCACATTTTCCAGAGCATGGATCGAGATGGGATGCAGGAGTCCCAAAGAACCAGTCTGAAATGCACAAAAAAGAGGTTCGGCCAAGCTCTTGAATATCCTCATGGGTGCACTCTTCCATCACTGGATCAGGAGTGATTTCCACTCTTTTCCAGAGCAAGATCTAGGTTCTATCTATTGAAAATAATTAGTGACATGTTCAAAATAAACAGCAGGAAGAAGTTCCTAACTCAGTTCATGCTTAAGCTGCAGAAAGTCTTGCTGCAGAATATGGTGGAGGCTTACAACTTGCATGGGTTCATAAATTCACTGAACAACTACATCAAAGAAAGACACTTCAGACACTACTACACATGGAGAAAAAACCCACAAAAAACAAACAAGCGAAAAAAACCCCCACCACTTCATATTCCAGGGTTCCATAAACTGCAGAGCACTGAATTCTAGGAGAATATTTGGGGAAATAACAGAATTGTTTCCCCATTTCTTTTACTCTTCCCTAGACATCCACAACTGGAGATTGCCAGAGACAGCACATTGAGTCAGAGAGACCCTCTGTCTCTTGTTCAGCTGTTCTTTCACTCTGTTTACAAGATTCATGTCCAAGTCAGGGCTCAGAGTGCAGCCAAGCAATTAAATAAGAGAAATCCGTAAAGCTGAGTTTTTCTCAGATGCAGCAGTGGAGAGTAACGCACCTGTGGGATGAAGGTTCCTTCTTTGTGCAGGAGAATTATGCTCCCCCACCTGGGCTTATATTCATTTGTGCTTGTCCCCATCACACAGCTGTTCAGATTAGCTGTTATTCTCTCTAGCCCAGATGTCTCAAAGCCTCTGTCTCCAGCAGTTGGAGACCAGCAGCTGTGTAATCGTATCTACTAACTTATAGGATATAAAGGATCTGTTGAGTAAAACCAAACTGGGGAGGGAGGAGGGGAGGAGATCAGCACAAAGAAGTCACTCCTGCTAAAATGTGATTAGGGATGCCCCACAACACCCAGCTGCTAGGAACAGGTGAACTCAGCAAACATTTTAAAGTCTGCAGTAGAATTTGCCCCCTGAGGGTGCTGTCTGTTATGGGGAGCAAGAGAGAAAAGGGGTGAATCAGGAGCTTGTGAAGGTTGAAGGAGGGTTCATCATTTGCTGTTGTTTGGAGTTAGGTAACGGTAGGTTTCTATTGTTTCCAGAACAACAGGTTGGGCTTTTGATTCTTGATGATGGTTCTCCCTCCCTGTCCTAATTTTTGAAACACCTCTATTTTACAAGGTTCATGTATTTTCCAGCAAGGTACCATGGAGAAGATAATTAGCTAATTTACAGTTAGCTACAACAGAATTTGCAATCACTTCCCCTGTGGAAAGGGCGGTAATCATCATCACATAGCTGTAGGACTGCTGTGAAAATGGCAGTAGGAGCGTGAAGCCCAGGACCTGGGAAATGCCCTGCTTTAGGCTATTGATCACCTGATTAGCATGGGTTGAGTGGAGTGATGGGGCACTCTGGCTTGAGAGAGGGGCAGTTTTGAGCTTGCACATTTGAGTTCAGAGCTAAAACCAAACTTTTATAATGTTCAGGGCCCCTGCAGCTCCCCCTTCCACTCTATAGCTCCTCCTTTCATCTTTGTTTGATCTGAGGAGAATACCTTGTTCGTAGCAGTCTGAAAGAAAGCCAGGTGTATAGTTCTTTTTCACCACTGTGACTTTGGCATATTCCTGATCTCACTACTTGGACTTGGGGGTACTGGTGGATGAAAGTCTGGATATGAGTCAGCAATGTGCTCTTTCAGCCCAGAAACCAACCATGTCATGGACTCCATCAAAAGAAAGTTGGGGGAGGTGATTTTGCCCCTCTATTCTGCTTTTGTGAGACCTCCACATAAAGTGCTACATCCAGCACATCCAGATACATTCACTTGGGCCCTCAGCATAAGAAGGGCATGGACCTGTTGGAGAGTGTTCAGAGGAGGCCACAAAGATGATCAGAGGACTGAAGCACCTCTGCTACAAAGACAGGCTAAGAGAGTTGGAGTGAACAACTCCTGTTGAAGAAAAGGCAGCGGGGAGATCTTGTTTGGGTCTTTCAGTGCTTTAATAAGAGAGGTGGGGACAGACTACTGAATAGAGCCCATACCAATAGGACAAGGGCTCATGCTTTTCAACTAAAAGAGGGCAGATTCACACTTGTTACAAGGAACGCTTCTTTTACCACGAAGGTGGGGAAATACTGGCACAGGCTACCCAGAGAGGTGGTAGATGCCCCAGCCCTAGAAACAATCAAGATCAAGTCAGACAAAGCTCTGAGCCACCTGCTATAGTTGCAGATGCCTCTGCTCAGTGCTGAGGGGTTAGACCAGATAAACATTTAAAGATTCCTCCCAACGCAAACCATTCTATGATTCTATATGTTTCTGTGATGAACACCCTCAGAGCTGTCTCCTCTTCCCTCTCTGCCAAGGAAAAGCCAGAAGAGTAGGCAAGGAAGACACGCTCTGCCTCTTGCATCCTCTCTGGTAAATATGCCACTTGGTCCTATGCACCAGCATTTCTTCTTACCCACACCTGCACAGAAAACCTCTCTAGGCTGCTTGTTTGTTCTGTCATGGTGCCAAGGAGATAAGCTTAAAGGCCTTTCCTGTGTCTGGACCACGGCACTGCAGCTGGTCCCCCACTGTGAGTGCAAGCAATGTTTGAGGAGGAAGGGAATATCAGCAGGGACAAATAATTATTAGCAATATAAATAATGGAATTAATTAGCATCTGCTTTCTGAAACTAAGCCATGCAATAACCTGGTCCTGATGCTTAGAAAGCCAAAGGCATTAACATCAGAAATCTGCTCTGGTGAATACCATGCACACACAGAAGATGCTCATTCCCATACAGAATTAAAAACCGGCTAGTTTTGTTCTTGCTTGAAGAAGCAGTCATACTATCCATGTGTGATGCTCTGGCAATGAACCTGGGGTGAAATAGGGAGGCTCATAAGTTTTAGAATAACGGGGTTTGTGGCTAGAAGGGACTGTAGTGATCTTCTGGTTTGCCCTCCTCATTAGCCTGGGCCACGAGGGTGGTAAATCTGTCCCTCTTTATTTCCAGGGCCTCAGATGTGACATTCTAGATGGTAAAGCTGGCTTATACTTTCCTGATACAAAGATTCACCCTCTTTGTTTTGCATGAGGAATACAAGAACACATACTACACATTATATACTCTTATCTAAATGTACCCCCACACACACACACATTAGTGAGAGCTATCTGGATAAACACAGTCCCATGTCACGTCTCCCTGTGAGTGACCCTAATTTTCCCCCAGTCCCTTCACAATTGCTGTGATTCTTGTTCTTGTCCTCTTGCTCCACAGAGGGTCAAACATCCTGCATCTCATTGTCCCTTCTGTCTCTTTAATTAGTGCCTGTCCTCCCCTTTCTCCCCCTCGCTCCCAGATCCCTCCCTCCTGTCTCCTCTCAGCATTTGGTTTGCAGAGCTCTATTATTTCACCTTTCACATGTGTTGTCTCCTTTGCCCGAGCCCATCTGACACTTCTGCCTTATGTTTATCATAGAAACATAACATTTAAATACAAATAGAACAGGGAATAATTTAACCCCTATTTGCACTGGGAAAGGTGCCAAGGCTTCCTATAAACACAGCAGGGAGATTTATAGACACTATATATTTATCTGACAAGTTGCATTTCTTCACTACTGTGCCTTGCAGCCAGCTTTTCCTGACAGGCACAAGCCTCTGTCCCTGGCAGAGTAGTCGAGAAGAGGGAAGCCTGGTTGCATGAGGATATTGGAAATGTCAGCAAGGGAACAACACTGGGAACCCGGGTTTGCCATTGTTGTGGTCTTTCTCTGCCCATCTGTCCTTCTGGGGGGAACTGGGAGGAACTGCTGATTTCTGTTGTTGTTGCAGTTTGTTAACGGCAAAATAGGTAGACTTGGGAGGAATTTAATTTTCAATGTTATCAGAGTGAACCTGCAAAAATCTCTTTGGCTCTCCTGGGTGCCACCACACGCAGAAATATCCACCCATAGTTGGATATTTCCATGGCAAAGCAGACATGGTGGACTCAGCTTGTGAGCAAAGACCAATAACGGGGTGAATAATAATGAGGGAAATCAAAAATATGCGTAGAAGAGGCTCACATGGACACCACATTCAGTCACAACACTGCAGGACAATGTCACTGCTCATGGTGCTGCTGTTTTAAGGGCCTGCAGCAATGTTAATGAGGTGTCCTCACCAACATGTGAGGGCATTTGGATGTGAGATAGAATCTGAAATAGTCACTTTGGGGTACATAATAGACAGGAATTTCGACAGGTCCTTCTTGACAAAAGCAAAGGGAAGATGCTCAGATGTGGATCAATATTTGATGCATAGCTATGTGTTGCCTGGAGGAGGCTACATGGAATCAGCTTCTTTCATCACACCTGTTCTTGGACAAGCTCAATGCCTTGATTTCCTTCACAGGAAGGAGATACTGGATGCTCCTGGTGGCTGCCCGTTTCTGTTGTACAAGACAGTATGGTACTGTGAGGTACCGTCCCTATGGCCACAGGGCAGTTGAAGCTGGAGCACATGGTCATGCCCACAGCTCGAGGTGGGGACATCCCAGACCATAGGCTCATGCTTGACCTCTTTTTGTCCTGTGCTTCTGCCTTGGACAGTTTTATTTCTATTCTCCTTGACAGTGTATTCCCTTTTCCCTGAGACCCAGGTCTTAGGGAGCCTGATCTGAAGGTTTTTACCCCTCAGTCCCACAATCTGAAATAAGGATGATCGCACTGAACTTTGCAATGCAGGTTGCAGAGAATGGAGTCTTCCCAGTGCTCTGACACTGGGATGTGGATCCTGAGACACATTGGTTTGGGACAGTGTCTCACTGAAAGAAGAGGAAGCATGGGACTTAGACAGGTGATATAGGTGGACCACGGCTGGTATGGATGGACCCTACAGGCAGGCAGAATTTAGGGACAGCTTGATCTGGGACTGTTCCAGGTTTGTGTGCAGTGTAAAACTCACATTTTTTTAGGATGTATTTCCCCTAATTCTCACCAGAGGACACTGGAAACATCTGGTGGGGAGCACCTGTGGTATCCATAGTGCTCAAGATGCACCCCACTAACACCAGCACATTCCCTCTTCACTTTTTTCTGACAGCCTCATGGCCATTTTTAGACATATTTTAAAATCAGAAGTAGTTTCTGTGGTGCACGGCATGTTAGTTTTTTATTTGAGATGTGGAAGAGCAATGTATGATGACACTCAGGGTGTAAGAGGCTCATACAAGAGCATCAGTGGGTAATCTCATTAGCCAAGACCTGGAACTTGCTGAATGGTCCCATCTGCTGGTCCCTTTCCTCTCTCTTCCCACCCAGGATGTGTGAGGGGTGTCATTAAAGCACACTGCTGAGTCTCCTGAAAGAGCTGGGATGTGAGAGGCAAATACAGCACTTTGTTATAAAAGCCACTCAGAGTTAAAAACCTGTTAAACTGACTCATTTTTTATCAGTCAAGTGTGTGATTGTGTAGATTTCTGTGATGGCAGATATGACAAATGATTCCCCCAACAACACAAGGCACTGTTTTTCAGGAGGGAGACGGGACACTGACTTGGAGATGGGATTGGAGGTGATGTCCAAGCAGCTGAGCCCTGGCTGTCCGTGGGGGTCCCCTTCATGCTACCTGCCCTGGAGTGGCCAGACCAGCAGCTCCCGGGGGAGGTTGTCCTCACCTTTGGCAGAGCCTGTTCCTGGTGGTCTTACAACCAACTTGTTGGCAGCTCACCAAGGCACCGCATCATATAATAAATAATAAAAAAAAATTGAGTGGTTCCTAGAACACCTGGTTTTAGCTTTGCATAAAGTAGACCAGACAAGGCAGTTTCAGGCCAGTTCCACACTAGAGAGTTTTACTGACAAAGGAGGGATGTGATTTTTTTTAAAAAGTGATACATTTATATTAGCAAAAAGTCTGGTGAAAACACAGTTACACAGCTATAGGAGTGTTTTTGCTGATGCAGCATATTTGAAACAGGGGAAGCTGTATGAAGTACAATATAACAGATGCTTCTGTTGTGCTGGAAGTATTTACCAGACACAAAGTTTCTAGGTGAAACCTTTTGCCAGCGCTGTTCTGAGTTCATTCCCACTACTCTGCCCCCTTCCTAAAATATCTCCCATCTTGCAGGACAGGTGGTCTCATTTGCTGGGTAGATTTTCCTCCAATAGCTGGACAAGCTTTGGACTTAGGACAGGATTCTTTCTCTAAGGCTCTGTCATGCCCTGGATGGAAAGATGCCCCCCAGAGTGCACAGTGAACTTCAGTAGCTGCCTCTCTAAGGCTTATACCTCACATCTTGAAGTGATGTTCTTTTGCAGAACACTTTGACCACTGAGAAAAAAACCCTTTCACATGTCCAAATCACCTCCTTGTGAGGTGAAGACAACCTCCATGGTGCTAGGGATCTTAGGGATCTGTGCATCATTAAAGTCTGAACATTATGTTGTCAGCAAAGACCACAAAATGGCTCTCTGCTTAATCAATTCCAACATAAAGTAGGAATATTTCTTGCTTTAACATGTCTGTCAGAAGGCCATTTCTGTTTTTCTCACATGTACCCTCCTAAACCTATTTCTCCTAGCAGTTCATCAGCCTAACTGAAGGCAACATAACTCCTTGTTTCCTGTGGGTAGTGCACTTTTCATTGCTGTGGATAACTCCACTGCAGGGTTGAAAGCTCCTAATACCCCCACTCAATAGCCGCTGCATGAAAAATTATTCACAGCCAAGGCTGTAAAGTAATTTGCCAGTGTGCAGGTGCATCTTGGAGAAGGGAATTTTGATCAAACACTGGTTGAAGCAGGACAGATTGCCTACACCAGTGATTTCTTGGTGAACAAAAGTGACATAAATTGCCCAATTAGTCAGCCAGAAAAGGGTTGTTGCAAACCAGTGTTTTGTTCAGCTTTAGGTTAACCAGTACATTAAAAAATAAATTAAATAAAAAATAAAATTATTTATATATTTACATATATTTATTCAAATTGGTTACATCTGCTCTGTAAAGTGCTCTGAATAAAAACCTCTTGGTTCACACATTTACATAGTGTTTAATGAATGATAAATAAGACATTTATGAATCATGTGCAAATGGCCTGTTTACATACAGGATATAAAATATGTAAATTTCCTTTCTTTTCTTGGTGTAATGGTGTTAGTCTCTGAACAGAAACCTGATCCTGAGGCATCACTCAGCGCTCTCTAACATATTTCTGACAATCATAAGTTTTATCTGTTTTCACCAGTATTTTCTGATGGTGTCTCATGAAGATCCGCAAACTTGATATAAATCCAAGTATAAATCATAAAATGGTTTGGGTTGAAAGAGACCTTAAAGATCATCTCATTCCAACCCACGCTCTGGTCTCACTCCAACAGAGCCACGTCTTTCTTATGCTGGGGACCCCAGAGCTGGATGCAACACTCTATGGGGGTCTCACAAGAGCAGAGCACACTGCTTTTGTTCCAGTCCAGGACATGGTTGCCTTTATGGGCTGGAAGTGCACACTGCTGGGTTACATTGAGCATCCTTGTTCAAAATTACCTACTGGCAGACCATGTCCTGCTTTGGCATGAAATACCACCTGCTCAAGTTACCTCAGATATTAGCAATCATGTAAGTTAACTCTATGTTTAAAAAAACAATTTATGATTCAAAAACTTTGGGCTTATTTCAAATGAACTTTATAAATATATTAAAAAACTCATCCAAATTTGTAGATACATGTCTCTGAGTGGGCTTGAATGACAAATCTCCAATTTACATGCTGTGACTTCCGTTATACGCTGATTTAAAAAAGCTTACGTTAAACATCTTTTTCCTGCAACTTATTTAGTATTGCAAGGGCTACTAACTTATGTTATTTTTCATTTGGACTTGGTTTCCATATGCTATCTTTATCCATATTCCTCTTGGATTGCAGTCTGAGCAATGTTGTCATTTGAGTTACTGCAAGCTGACTGCAAAAATTGATCAGAAGAAGCTGATTTGGAACACTTTGGTGCTTAGATTTTAAGAGGCAGTTAGATACTTTATATGTAACCAAATCACTGTTGTTTGTTGTTTGGTGGTTCGGCTTTTTAAAATTTGCTGCATCATCTTGAAGTAATCTTTGAAAGTCAGAGGCTATTAAAGTTTTTCGAGCCAGCCACCTGAAAAGACTAGCAGCTTCTGAAATGTGTCAGCTCAATGAAATCACCATTTGTTTTGCATGTGATACTGAGCCATATTGGCTCTCATATCCCTCCTGAAATATGGTAAGCATCTCTTTATTTTGTTCCAGAAGACAGAAAACTCTTTGTGGGCATGCTCAATAAGCAGCAGTCGGAAGATGATGTGCGCAGGCTATTCGAGGCGTTTGGCAACATCGAGGAGTGTACAATCCTTCGGGGACCCGATGGCAACAGCAAAGGTAAGGTAATGGCTTGTGTCAAGCTAGACCTGGTCTTAGGGTCATTTTCTGGTATGACAAAAGTAGTACGCAGCCTCTAGAACAGCAACTCTTACTTTAAGAAGGGGTCACATTTGCAAAGGGAAGGCAGAATTTTGCTAGTCATTCCGTGCAAGCTGATTGTATTTTAAAACACACCTCTCCAAACAGCTATGTCTCAGTATATGCAAACTGATGCCTATTATTTCTTGGGCAGACCTCCCCTCTGAACAGGCCTTTGCATTCACTCAAGACCTGCTCTGCCCACCCCATTGAACAGGACAATTCTTTCTTTAAAAAAAGCCACAATTGGTACTTTACATCTCAACTCACTGGCTCCATCATCATCTCTGCTTATTTCCCATCCACCAGCCCCTGGTCATCCCCTTCTCCACCTGGTCGTTGCATGGACTCCTATCAGTCAGTGATCACAACTACAAGGCTACAGGTGCCAGTTTAAATATTACACGCAGTAGATATTTACCGTTTGAAACATGCAAATGCTTCACTGCATAACCAGGTGCCTTTGCTTCTTATGCCTCTTTGTGGCATCACTTGTTACCTGGATAGCACAAAAGATCCTCTGCTACAGCCCAGGTATAAGAATAAGGCCTCTCAAGCAGGAAGGTCATTTTTTGTCCCCATCAATCTCTAGACAAAGTAACTTCAATCTGAATAGGAAGCCATTTTCTCTTGACAGTATAGTGTGTCCATTAAATATTGATCTGCTTATAATATAGTATAAACTGTGTTGGAATGTTCAACAGCAGAGAAGATACCAGTCCTGCTGACAGAGTTCATATCTCACTGGGTATTTTGACACGTGACAACATCAACCAGCATATTTTTGCAACAGGGAGGCAAAAAATCCAAATCACAGTGATACACTGGAGCAAGATATTTTTATTCCATGAAATCACTGATGGCCAAAAAAAAACTACTTCACACCAGCATTACAGGGCAACAGCTCAGTATACATCAGCACAGCTCAGCCTTCCTGAGATAAATGGCTGAAAATAGGCTGAAAAGTGGGCACATTTCCTCAATTGTGTGCTTAAGTTCCTCAACACCCAGAAACAGGGGCTGCCCCACTGGAAGCAGTAGGCTAGAATGGCCTAGAGGAGCTCCAATCATCATAACAGCAGGCAGTTAAGCACTTTATTCTCTGAACAAATCAGTAAATTGGGGAAAAGCAAAAAGATATGTCTGTCTGCTTCCACCTGGAATTGTATGGAACGAAGTCTAATGACAAAAGAGTTAAACAGAGTAATAATAAAGGCAATAAAGTCTGAGATCTGTAAGAAACAAATTCCAGAGGAGATCCAAACCACAGACTTGTCTTCATGCTTGCTCTATCTTTTTTTTTTCTTTTCTTTTCTTCTTAAACAATTTCATTATAAGACAGAATCTGAGTGGCAGCTCCATACTGCTAACCAGTTTAATTATTAGTGCTAGCAGGCTGCAGTCTCAGGCTGGCGTTTCACTGAGCTGCTCAGGATCAATACTGAGCCTTGACAGAGTTAATATTACCAGCTTCCATTTGCTAGTGCTATTTACTGAGAATGTGGAGCTCCTAATTTACACACACACAGTTTCGTACATGCACACACGCACACAGAGCAGTCAATCCAATGGAAAACTTAGGGCTAGTGCCCTTATCTTAGGAGACAGGCAAGCCACAACTCCCACAGAGTTATTCCCAGTCTGTAATGTTTTCCATCTGCTAGAAACCTGTATGTGACACACATTGCTTGTGAGCTACTTATTTTTTGTAAAACCGATAAGGCTTAAATTCTACATTAGTTGAGATTTAAGCAGATTGCCTAAATTCCAGATAGCAATCAGATCCCATAGACTTCAATTCTACCCAACCCACTGCATAAAGCCCCATAAGATACCCCTGTGGTGAGCCTCTAAGTCCTTCAGGTAGCTCAGTGCTCTCAGAAGGTAGGCTACAGATTCCCAATTTAATTCCATCACAGTTCAGGGTCTGCAGAAATACCTCCTGCTGAGTCACTCAGCAGCAGGCACAGTGGCTGGACTAGGTAACCAGGTGGAAGAAGAGCTGGGACTGAGGAGTTTCTCTGCCTGAAGGGAAGTGCAGCACCTGTTTTACTGGGAGAGGATGGAGTGATTCTGCATCCCTCCAGGTAAAGCTCACCAGTGTGCAGTCAGGAGTCCAGGACTCCTCAGGTGAGGAAGTTGAAGTGGATCCAGTTCAGCAAGCCAGAAGGACCCACAGAATCTGCATTGCTTCTCTCTGTACAGCTATCCCTTTCCTCCTTTTTTTTTTCCCATTAAGCAGTTGTATGCCTTGATAACTCAGAAAGTAAAAATTTCCCACAATACCCTCCACAAGAGCAGTATAAACACCCTCTGCAATCATAATCCTAGGGCCCGACTCTGCAGTCTTCTCCAAGCTGACAAGACAGTCAGAGCAGCCCTTCTACCTCTGTAATCTGGACGTTACAAATCAATAGAAACTTAAGCACATGTATCACCCTGTTCAGCACAGGTTGTATCTCTCTGTCAAAATCCCTTTACACCAGTTTTGCTTCTGTCTAAGTGACACTGTTGTTCTGAGAAGAGTGGCTGGACTCACGTCCTCAGCTCATAAGCTCCTGGAGTCAGTTCTGGTGAAATGGGAAGGAAGGTTATGTGCACTTTTGGTGTTATGTACAGAAGCCATCCTATTGAACACACAAACAAAACAGACAAAATGTTGGGATCTCTGCTATTGCCTTGCCACCATGCACCAGTAAAAACTGAGTTTTCACTTGAGCTGCTACCTAAAAACCTATTGGAAGCAGTTAATAGAAACCAGTAGAAGGGATCCCATTAATATCTTGGGCATTAAACAAGGTAAATGCCCACTACTCCCATCATTCCCACCTTTATCCAGCTCCACTGATCCATCAGGACCCTCAGCATACAGGTGAATTTCACCTGAAGAGAGTGAAGCCTTCAATATGACAACAATACTGCAGCCAAAAATCCTGCACTAAATACAATTGGTGACTGGAACTGGAAAGCTTTTGTATATTTGCTAATCAGCATCTTCTTTTTAGAGACAGAAAGTACAAAAGAATCTCTGCAAATAATTAAACACCCTAATTCTAGATTATCTCTGATTAATGAAGAGGAAGACACAGTATCTCAGGAGTCCGGGAATGCTGGGCTGCAATTCTGTCATAATTGATCCCTATTGTTCCCAGCTGAAGTTTATCTATCTCATTTTCTCATGATTGTTTCCTCTCAGCTCCTTATAAATTAGATCCAGCTATTAACAATAATTGTTGGGCTTTTCCTGAAATACAGTCTGAGCACAGGGCTGAGAAGGTAACGCAAAGTGAAGGGCTCCTAACCGTAAACTAGTTTCATAAATGTGTATTGTTTTCAGAAAGGGCTATCACTACTTTCTTCAATCTCACTCCTATGAGCTGCAGTGATGATTTGAGGGACCTTTGGGGCTCATTCTTCCAGTTTGCAAGTTCTATTGCTTCATTTTTCACCCTGCACTGTAGGGATCCATAAGGGTGTGTGGACCCTCTAAAGATACTGCAAAGGGAATGAAGGAGAGACATCCCACTATCAGGACTGGCATCCCCTCTGGATCCCTTCAGGGAAACAGTGAGGGCTTTACAAATTGATTAAAAGCTCAGAAGTCTTTGGTAGTAATAGAAGGGGACGGAAGCCAGAACTTCTCAGATCTCTCCCAATCTGTTCCAAAAACCGCCTTAGCATATGGAAATTACCCTTCCTCTCTCTAAGTCAGTTTGCTTGTAGCTAGGAGTGTTGGCAATACATCCCCCCACTCTAGTGGTGCATGTCACTCTTTGAAGTGTTGATCATTTCTGCACTCCAGCACATATTCATAAATACACCCTTCTGTCCTAAAACCTTATGTAAGAGTTCAGTGTGAGATTCCTCACATGCAATGCAGACCAGAGAAGCACTGCCTGCATTTCTCCAATGTCCAGAAGAGAACACCTACACTGGCACTGGCTTTGCAGCTATGAAAGACTAAGATTCAAAGTTTGGTGGTGACAAGAAGGTAATCATCACTTGTACCTCCCCCATCCCTGCTACTTCATCAGAAGCTGTCTCATGCTTTGTCAGACCAAAGTTGCTTAGAGCCAGGACAAGCTCTGGGCAGTGTCTCACGGAGCTCTAGCAGACAGTGATATAATAAGGTATCTCATGGATTTGGAGTAACTCTGAATGCCTTATGTATATTTGGCCTGTGGTTGCTTGTAAAAAGTATGTGTGTGTAAGTAAGTATCAGAAAGTAGCTTTCTGATAACTTAAACACTTTTCTGTACCATTTCTCATAACCACAGGAGGTGGAACACTCAGCATTAAGTCTAACACAAATGAAAGAAAAGTCTTTTTCACTCAATAAATCGTAAAATTGTGCAAGATTCTGCCATGGAAAGCTGTGGAGGTCAAAACATGTAGATTCAAGATGTATTTGCTAAGTCTGTGTCTGTCAGTGCTCATTACAAGCAGTGTGGGAATTCTGGTTACAGCTTTGCCTTAAGCAGTCCTCAGGCTGCTCACAACTGGATTCTGGGAAGGATCAGGGCATATCTGTTTGTTATAATTTCTCCATAGCCATATTTATTGGCCAGTTCTGAGGACAGGATACTCAGCTAGATGGACTTTCATGAAATCCATGCAACCTTTCTTATGCTCTTGTTTTTCCTCTTCCAGGGTGTGCATTTGTGAAATACTCTTCACATGCAGAGGCCCAAGCTGCCATCAATGCCTTGCATGGCAGCCAGACAATGCCGGTGAGTAGCTCTGTAACACGGGCAAGGGAGCATTGGTCCAACCTTGGCTGCCCTGTGGCCTGAGTGAGGAGGAGGGATGATTTATCTCTGCTCTTCAACTAATCAGCCAGAAGGCTCAGGGCCTTGGATGTGCTTAACTCATCAGTGGAAGGGCTAGGATGACAATGTCATTCCTCACAGTCATAGAACCTCGAGGGGTGCTGTATCCTGTCACCAGCAGTTTTGAAGACTTGATAAAAAGTCATATGGTTTACAAATACCAAAAACTTTGGGTCAGACTCACCATGAGTGTAATCTTTCAAGTTTCAAAGGGAAGAATCAAGTAGAAACTTATGTTTGACAGCTTCTTTGTTTTTCCCCCTCAAAGAGTCCCTGCCTCTAGGCAAAGTATAAAGAACTTTTTGCCAGTGTTCAGCAGAGAGCAGAATGTTCACACAAGGCATTAGGAGCTGGAGACAAATCACACAGTGATGGGTGCCTCTCACTTCTACCACAAAAGCACCTACCTAGGCATAAATGTGGTCTCCTACCTCTGACTTTTGAAAGTGTGTCAGACCAGTGACTGGATCTTCCAGGAAACACCAGAGGGATCATTCCACTTGTACAAATATCTACTAATATGGGGTTTCAAGACTGATACTTCAAGCAAAGCACAATGGAAATATATTTTTTATGCAAACAGATATTTGTACATCAACATGAGACAGAGAGGAATGTAAGGCATTCCACTGTCAGTAGGGAAAGACAATCTAGTACAACATGTTTTGCTTTATTATAATAGTATATTATTTTTATTACTAATTATTCACAGCGTAAATCATGAAAGGCTAAGAAGCACACCGACAACTTGGAAAGGATACAAGAAAGCTCAATTAAAAATATTTGAGAGTGTAAAATCTCCCTTTCAGTAAGAGACTCTAATGTAAATTCATGAATTTATCCAAATAAGTTTAAAAGCAGGCCCGACAGATTTTCTCTAGATTTTTGCAGGGATGAAAATGGAAAATTCTTTATAAGGGAAAAGGTTTATAAAACTAGCAAATCATCAAGATCTCATTTTTTGGAACCCCATCTTAGACAAATCAATTTAAAAATGGTATGTGTTTACCAGTGACGCTACTGAAAAAAATCTCCTTAAAGATGTAGTTCTTAAATTTTTGAAGTACTTCAATGTTTTTAAGAGTAACCTATCAGGTTCCTCCTAACAAAACTAGATGTTGGGCTTGATACTGACATCCCATAGTCAAATATTATGGACATCTTTCCTGAGACAAGTCAAAGAGGTACTTTTAATTACTTCCTGTCAAACTTTGACCCAAAGTAATAGTGTCTATAAGCTGATGTCAGGAATTTCAATTCCATAAGGTGTGGTAGCACAAAAAGGTTTAATAAAATGTCAGTCCCCATCCCAATTATCTTGCAAACTCCTATAACAAATGTGAGAGGAAGACAGGAGAAAACAGACATAACCCAAGAAGAGCTGAAGATTTTTTCTAGATACCCAAAATATTATTATTATTCTTTCCCAGTCCTTTCCCTTCCTACTTTCAGAACACTTTGTATAAGAAAAAAGTACTCATCTCTTGACCACCTGGAAACAAATTACTATTCCATCCTGGTGATATCACCTGAGCCTAGGATGTACAAAGCAACTGAGAATTTGTTCATTTCATGGGTCAATTTTAAGGGACCATTTTTCCTCTTGACATATCTGACTTAAATAGCTGTTATAGAATGTTCTTGAATAACCAGATCTAGGCATGTGAAAAAGCATCACAATTTAACCTTTACTAGATGCCCATCGCAGACTCACAATCAAGTTTCCATGGCTTTACAAGTGTCCATGAATTGGCTGAACCTCAGCAGCAGTCTAAGTATGTACTCTTGATTCACAGGAAAAGGAGAGAATCGTTAATGTCATCCTCTTCATTATAAGCTAAATTATGCAGCATTACCTTGTATCTCCTATGAGCTACATGCAGGTACAGCAACACAGTCAGCTACTATGTCTTAGCAGACCCATGAGGACCTGCCCAGTGACCGACACTCAATGAAAACACGGAGCAAATACGGAGGTTTTTCCTACAGACTCAAAATTTCTAAGGCTCTTTGAAGAGATAGGCCAAATCCTGCAAGGATCTCTGCTCCCATTCTTGGTTTTCATGGCACATCGGAGTGTGCAGCATCATTCAGGGCTTGGATGTTCACAGGGAAATGCAGCCACCTCGTGGTGAGACAGAGATGCAGCTGTCGTCCTTGGGAAAGAGGGGGGCCCTGCTGCCATCTTCCTTCAGCCCCTTCCATTTCTCCCACTGCTAGGACTGGCCTTGTTTGTCCTGTTGCGATGTCAACTCAGCGTTTTTTCCTGTGGTTCAACCAATTTAAGTGTCTCTTGGTTTGTCCTCGTGTACCACCAACAGGGCATCCATCATCATGCTTGTCAGGTCTCGAGGCCTTCGTTCCTGCAACAGACTCCCTTTCCTCCACAGCTGTTAGGATTATTGCTCTACTGTGACTTCCTTTTCACACAACATATGTTGCCTAATAGTTTCAAAAGGCAACTTTCCTTTATGAAAGTTCTTTTCTTCTTTTTTTTTTTAATTAACTTTACCTTGGACAGGTGCCTGACCACCATCCACCACAAGCTCACTTCTCTATGAAAGGCACTTTTTTCTCCTAGGAGTCCACCAAACAGATCTAAAGCTTTCCAATTTTTAAACAATCAGTTTCCTTTAGAAATAGGTTACCCAAAATCCCTTCCTTTTGAGCAGGCCCAAAGTTCCTTCTGTATCTACGTGTCAAGAGAGTTGGAGTTTTTTTGTCTTTTTAGATCATTTTGCCTATGAGCTCATCAAGTTTATGACAGTGTTTTTATTTGATCTCTGTATTCTCCTTTATAAGAGATCATAATTTTCATGTACTCTTGCTTGTATTTATAATATATTTGTAGCAATTATATGCCCCTTACTTTTATCTTTGGTTACTCCATCCCCTCCTGTCTCTGTGTTCCATCCATATGGGGACATAAACAGGTCTTTTCATATCATCCTCTTCCGTTTCTCATCCAAGTCTTGTCCCTAACAGCCTTATCCACCAACACAAATTCAGCTGCTATTGCTACAGTGACAGGTTGCAGATCTAATTTCTCTACTGCAGGACTGACTCCTGTCCAAACCAAAATCTCGGACTGTCTTTCCACCACCTCCTGGTGGATGTTTAGCTGTCACATCAAGCTCAATATGTATAAAACAGAGCTGTTATGCTTTTCCTCCCAGAACCTTCCTTTTCTCTCCTCCACCTCCATTCTCAATCGCTGTGGTCAATATTATCATGGTACCTGTCAGTCATGCTCCCTCCTAGGCATCATCCTCAGCTTGGTTTTCTCCTTCTCTCCATGTCTTCACATCTGGGCAACAGCTAAATGTTGGACAGTCATTCTGCACAACATGTCTTACAAATCCAAGATGTGGCCTTGTCCGTCCACCCACACAGAATAATCTCTCTACACTTTATAGAACCATCATAGAATAGTTTGGGTTGGAAGGATCACCCAGTTTCAACCCACCTGCCATGGGCAGAGACACCTTGCACTAGAAAAGGTTGCTCAGAGCCCCATCCAACCTGGCCTTGAGCACTGCCAGGGATGGGGCATCCACAAATTCTCTGGGCAGTCTGTGTCAGTGCCTCACCACCCTCACAGTAAGGAATTTCTTCCTAATATCTGACCTAAACCCACTCTCTTTCACTTTGAAGTCATTACCCTTGTATTGTCACTCAAGGCCCTTATCCAAAATCCCTCTCCAGTTCTTTTATAGCCCTTTAGGTACTAGAAGGTGCTATAAGATCATTCTGGAGCCTTTTCCAGGCTGAACAACACCAACTCTCTCAGACTGTCTTCACAGGAAAGGTGCTTCAACCCTCTGAGCATCTTTGTGGCCTCCCCTGGACTCAATCCAACAGGTCCACATCCTTCTTATGTTGGGACCCGCAGAGCTGGGAGCAGCACTGCAGGTGGGGTCTCCAGAGAGCAGAGTAGAGGGGCAGAATCACACATACCTAAATCACATCAGCCTTTATCCTACCCAGAAATTACACATGATTAAAAAATATAGTATTGTTGCACCTTTTTCACCATCTCATCCACTGTGGCAGCTCAGGATTTCTTTGGTTATGAAATAATTCCTGGATAGGGTAGAACGGTACTGTTAATCGCATTTTCTGCCTAGGGGTGAGAAGAAGTGACGAGTGATTCATTTGACTTGAGCCTAACAGTCTAAAAGATTCTGATCTATTCTAAATGTCTTCTAGGATTCCTGCAGAAGGGAGAGAGAGAAAGGCATTCTAGAGATCTGTGCATTCTTCCCTTTGTCTATCTGTGCTAGGATGGGCAATATCACCCTCTGGGCATGCCTGTCCCTTTATAATGGATAACTCAATAACAGCCTTAGACTGAATACCTAGGGTGACACTCATCTCAACTAATTTGAGACATCCAGAAGTTAAGAAACTATGTCTGAAGAGTTTGTCATCTAAGTTTCTATTATAAACAATAGAGGGAAATAGATACCTCTGGCAGAATTTTATTTTATAAAGATAGATTTTGAAACCTGTCAAACCAAAGCCCAAATAGAAGTGCCCTTTTTAGATAATTTTAGGCGTCAGCTTGCTGTGGTCCACCAGTTCCAAAATAGTCATTCTTCATCGAAAGTGCGACTTAGCAACTTAGAATGGAAAAGGACCAGTAGTGCTTACAAACAAAAGCTAAAAACAGTGCAGCTTAGAGTGAATACTTAACTTCATCTCCAATGTGAGGAGACCTAAAACCTGTCCTGCATGTTTGCTCCCCTAATAAAGCAATCTGGGATTCAGAAACCAAGCATCCTGCAGTAGCGTTCCCTGACATGTGCTGTGAACTTGCTTAATACAGGAATTATCAGCACTATGTTCATTCTATATTTTTCTTGAATTAATGATATTTAAGGCCATTAGGACATCCAGAATGCTGTAAGGTGGGTCCCTCCACCACAGAGGTGAAATCCTCTTTTGTTTTACTATAAAAGCCTGCAGCAACTAGGTCAAAGCACTGCATTTCTTCTGTCCCCAGGCAATAACATCCCAAGTCTATCTATGCTTGGCTGAACATCTTCCATGAAAATGACTTTTCAAATAGAATCCTTGGTTTTGTGAAAAGAAGAGAAAATGTGAGACTTGAATACAAGAACTGAACAGACAAACAGAGAAAGATTTGGTTTAGCTGAACTTTGAAAAACCAGAAGTACTGCAACCCAAAACTTTGTTAACTCAGGGTCTTTCATTTCCACACTTTTCTCTGCAGCTCTTATCAGCACAAATGACAAAGACAACTTCAAATCTCTGTTCAGGAATCACCTATATCAAATTATGCAATTATTTCTCAGTGTTATTAGATGACAGATTGATTAGATCTCTAGTTATGGCATTTAAAACATTTTATTAATCAAGAAAACATGAATGACACAACACCTTGAAGAAAGTTGACTTCCAGCATCTGCCCACCATTATTCTTTGGAATAAAAATTCCCAGCCAAACACAGTTAATAGTCAGGTGAAAGAATTGTATTCTTTCCACAGATAATGTACTATTTACCCTCTCATACCATAATAGGTTTTTTCCCATTAGTTAAGCTGAAGGAATTTCTCAGTTGTTTGTTTTATCAGGCAACAGCTACTCAAATATGAGATTATCAAAAATTGCCCCAGGAATCATAGAATCACATTTGAGTTTGAAGGAATTTTAAAGATCATCTAGTTCCAACCCCTTGTCACGGGCAGGGATGCCACCGACTAGACCAGGACTTACAAGTGTCTTTGTCAGAGTGTCACATGCAGTGGCCTCTCAAACCAAGGGCAAAGGGAGCACTGGTTCTCATCTTCCTGGCTTTGGATGCTCAGGCACCCCACCAAAGAAACCAACCCCAGTTCTCATTGATGACTACTGTTATGATTGCTGTGCATTCCTACAGGCAGTTACAACTTTGCAAAGCTGCCTCCAGACGCAGCCGCATTACAGAAGCCCCGGCCCTGGCCGAGCAGCTGTGCTCACCTCCTTTCAGCACAGCAGAGGAGTATTTCTGTGAATTAGGGATGGAGGGGAGAGTAGCGAGAATCTTCAGAAGGAGCTCTGAGCAGGTGGAGGAGGGAAGGGAATCAGGCCTTTGTGGGCATGATGAAGTTGTAGCGCAGGCGCCGCGCCCACAGAGCGGTGGGGAAGCAGGTATTGTGTATGAGCACACGGGCACCGGAGTGTTGAGTTGGCAGAAACTCCCTGGGAGGAGCAGCGTGGTGGCTCCAGTGAGTGGGGGGCCACAGTGCCATAGATCAGCAGAGGTATTTTTAACAATTATTTTGGTATAAACAGCTCTGAACTTGAGGAGCTCCATGTAAATGGGAAGCAGTGGGGCTTGTAATTAGATTTGTGTACACTTTCATAAATTGCTGAAAAACATCAAAGCCGTGATAGAAGGCTGTGGTGCACTTTATTTCCTTCTTCTGTTCTTCTGTTAATTGAATGGTTGATGTGTGGATAGGAAGTGTTGGCTTCGCAGAGTACTATTTACAGACTCGCTGACAGCTGCACTGTGAAAATTAACAGGAACAGAGCAGCCTCTGTCACAGCTCTTCCCATGAGGGACTTGCTTCAAATTAGATCATTTCTTTCACAGGAGAAACTTTACTCGTCGCTCCTCCCATCTTCGCAAATACGCACACACATCCAGCTGCACACTCCCCTTCCCTCTGCAGGCTCATGGCAGCCTTTAGTGCTCAGAAGAAGTGCTTGTCATTTCCACAAAGTTGAGGCAGTTAGGCTGCTGTTTAAAACTTGGAGTGCATTCCACTTCCAGCAAGACACATTCTTCGGGAAGCCATCCAAATCTGTGAGCTGGGTGCATGGAGCCACAGCTTCATGTTTACAGGTCTCACCTCAACTGAAACATTCTTTTCACCCCCTCAGAAACATTAGTAGATGTTCTCTCAGACTACTGCTGTTGGAAATGTGGTTATTGTTGGTCTTAGATTAAATTCCTCTGTGTTAAAGGCCATACAAACCTCTGACAGGACAGTTCCCACACTCAGCAGTTTGATAACTAAAGGCCAGGGTTAACCTGGCTGGATGAGCCATCCCAAAGTGTTGCTCAAACTTCAGGGTCACCTGTAGCCTTGCATCTGCAGTTTTGCTACAGTTGACAGAGAGAGACTAGGACCTCAAAGAGATATCTCACTGTCTTGAACTACTGAGGGTTTAGAATAGATGCCCAAAATGGCTGCAATTAGGTCATCTGAATTCCTAAGGGACAAGACACAAGAGATAAGCAAAAGAAGCAACAATGCAATGTCTGTGAGTGAACTAGTCTTACACATAATTAGTCTATATATTTAGCCAGTTGTTTAGCCAAAGTGACAGCAATTCTTGTTCCTGTTTCCAGCAGGGAACTAATAACCAGTGAATACTTGAGCATCTAAATCTTAATTTTTGCTCATACCTAAAAAATATAGAATTAAGATCATCAAGCTTGAAGACATCAGTTCACCACGTCACTTCTGAAAAATGTCTTCAAAATATCCTTCTAACATAAACAGAACCACAGACAAACCCATAGTGTAAACAGATAAGAATTAAATAGATTTAGAGTATTAATTAACCAACAGAATTTACTATTATTGATATTCCACTATGGGCTTAAGTTCCAAATTAATAAAAGCCACCTTGTGAGAGTCGGTAGAGACAGAGTCACTGACCCTGTCAGGCTGTCAGGGTAAATAAAATCATAGAATCAGCAAGGTTGGAAGAGACCTTTAAGATCATCCAGTCCAACTGTCCACCTAGAACTGCCATTGTACCCTAAACCACCAAGCCACATCACTCAGCACCAGATTCAGACACCTCTTAACCACTTCAAGAATTGGTGACTCCACCACTTCCTGGACAAACTATTCCAACATCTGACTACTCTAACAGTGAAAAAATTTTTCTCTCATCTTTAATCTGAATTTCTCCCGTCTCAGCTTAAGGCTGCTTCCTCTGGTCCTCTTACTGCAGGCACAGTAGAAGAGACCAGTCCCCACCTCACTACAGCCTCCTTTCAGGTAGCTCTAGAGAGTGATGAAGTCCCTTCTAAGCCTTCTCAAGACTAAAATAGGAAATGGAAAAGTCATCAGATTTCAGTTTTACATGACCACAGAAACACAAAGGGGAGATTTTCAAAGGTGAAAGTTGATGAAAGTCCAGCATCTACATCCCTTCATGACTTACAACTGATTTTGCTCTAAAGTTACTTGTCACCAAGTCTAGGGCAGTGTGGTGTACCATCAATGCAAGTCCAGCTGTTCAAATCAGTGCAGAAGGCTGAGGCCTGGTTCTACACTGATGATGTTGGAGATGGATGAGAAAAGAGATGCCAACTCTGGCCTATTTTTTTCTCTTTACTGTTGATCTTGTGCTCTCTAAAGAACAAGCACTCCTTGCAATGTCTTTGTATAACACACAGGCTACGTCGTTTAACTCAAGGCAAAGCAAAGCACATCCATTCCTTCTATTAAAAAGTAATACTACCTTAGAATCCCATTTATAACTCAGCAGCAGCAGGCCTGTCTCTCCTTACAGTAATGAATGATTTTCCTGAATACGCTACCTCAACACCACTTCTAAAGGCATATGTTGTCTTTTGGGATGAAAAAAGTAGTGGACATGTAATACCAAGATATTAATTTGCAGTCATTTCTTCCATCAAAGTCCATCATAATTTCCCTTAATTCTTTCTAGAAAAAAATAAATTTGTGAGACTGTGTTTCCTGTCTCTCCCCCAGTTTCATAAACTAACTAATTAATCGCATGTTTCTGGGACCCAGAATAGAAACCAAGGCAGCCAAGCTGCCTGACAGGGGGTATGAATCATGCTGGCACCAAAGATGGCCTTCACTTCTCTAGTCACATCTCCACAGCCATACAGTCACCCAGCAGGACAGTGAAGTGACCTGTGAGGCTTTGCTCAACATCTTCCCTACGTTTCCTTGCTCCGCCTGAATCTAAGCCTTCACCACCTCCAAACGGGATACAAGTGATAACTGCTCATGAGTCACATGATCTCGCTCTGGACAAATGGATTTAGTTGCCACCACAATGTCTCTTTATGGATCCAAGGGGAGGTAGGCCCTAAATCAGCAGCTGTGGAGGCAGCCACGGGGAACAGTAGCAGGACTATGCCACTGCTGAGAGTTGCCCAAGTCCTGATGCTGGCAGTAGCCCCTGAAATTCTCACTGCACTCAACTCCTGTCTAGTCTGGATGAGATTAGGACTTGTGGCGGCTAAAATAATTTGCAAGCACTGACCTTTCTGGGATATCAGAGACATTGATAAGCCTCCAGCCTGGGAGACATAAAATGCACCCTGCCTGCGAGGGTTGTTCCTAGCCTACTGGAGGGAGCTCCACCAGGCATTACCACCTTCCTCTAATAAGGATTAAAGATGTCAGTGTTGTCTTTACATCTCTGTTAGCTTTGGGAGCATTTCTTTTTTCTCCTTTTCACTTTCTATATCTTTTGATCTAAACATCATTTATATCAGTGGGATCTTCCTACATAGTTCAGTAGGCTCTGGATCAGCATTAAATCAATCTGGATGTTTCTCATTTTTTTCCCTTTAATTCACACCTTTCCAACTGCTCAGGTGTGTGGTCTGGATTGATAACACACTTTCTTGTGAGGAAAAGAGAAAGACCTTAGTAATTGGTAGATCCCTATCCAGGACAGTAGCTATTACCCAAGTAGGTTTTGCAAAGATCAAAATAAATCTTTAGAGGGCAAAGACGTATTTAGATCAAAACAATGACTTTCAGATAAGACCCTCAACTGAAGTTCACACAAATTCATGAATATGAAGCATCCTACCAGACATCAATGTCGTTGTCTCAGATGTCCACTGGCAAGTGAAATCAAGTAGGAGAACAAGCTCGATTTCCCATCACAAAGGTCTGGGTGGTACTCTCAGGAAGAGTGGTTCTAAAGTATCACCCAGCAGCAAGGGGACATGTTTCAGTCTTAGTGGAGTGGAATGATCCTTCAGTGTAAACCAACTTCTTATTTCACCAAAAAACAATAGAGCTTCACTGAATTTACAGCATTTCGTAGCTACATTTGTCTGCCTGTTTTCACTATGCTAAAGCATGGGTGATACCTCCCTGAAAGAAGAATATTTTCTCAACTAATTATAGAAGATTTGAAGATCATCTGGTCCAACCCATGGCTGGACAGTACTTGAAAATCTTCAGTTTAAATATACTGCAAAAATTCAAATCTTCCTATCTCAGTCAATCAACATGCTTTACACCATGATAGCCTAGAGTCCAGCAGTATGACAGGGATCTGGGATGCCCAGTCATGTGAAGCGTGTTTGCAATTCAGTGCCATGAAAATGTCACATGAACAGCTGAAATATATCTGCCCAGCTTGCAAGCGCTTCCTCAATGTCTGCTTCTTTTCAAGTCATCTTTTGCTGTTCATGTCCCCATCCCAAACTGCCAAAGAGCAGAGTCCTGAAGAATCAGGAGCTCCATACCTAGTTGTGCCTCTGCCTCACTTTAACAATAGGCAATTCATTTTATGACTCTGAAATTATTCCACTCCTTTTACTTTCATTCTTGCTTGTTTAACTGAAAGAAAATGTCATTCAGACACTACCTTTCATGAGGCCCAGTGCTGCAGCCACCAAAAATTTTCTTAATAATTTATAAAAAAAACTTTTTTGCTGAAAGAATATTTTCAGAGGAAGTATATTTTTTAATTAGCACAGAGCTAATCATACCTAGTCTTCCAAACCATGTTACTCATAGTGGAAAAGGGAAATATAACAACCTCTTCTGAATTCTGGATATTAAGTTTTTCTTCAAATAAAATAAAAATAATTATTTATTGCTTTCATATTCCTGAATAAGCAGTAAGAATTTCTGTTCCGTTGATATAACAATACTTTTCACTTTATAACAGACTAGGAAGGTGAATGATTCTGTGAGAACTTCTATCATTCATAGACTGAGCTGAAAAATGCAGAAGTGCTTGAAGAACTCTGCTTTTAAGTTTACTTTTCTCAGATAACTGGCTTTGATTTGAGGGACATACTAACACCTGGGTTATATATTGAGTTCTTCCTAATTAGAAATTGGTACAGTGACACCAGGACTCAATGATTCTGTTGCCCTGTGGAAAGCAATAACTTTAGCTCTGAGAGACACCTGCTAAGTAGTGTATGGGAAGTAAAACCTAAATCAAGCTTCCACTCCAAATAAATTACGGCTCCGGAGACCTGTGAAGGGAAGTACCTGCAGCAACTCTCTCTGCTTAGACATTGCATGAAGAATCTCCTCTAGTGAGGGAGCAGCATTATCAAAGGGTCCATCACTACAGTCCTGGATGAATGCCTTCTTTCCCCTCTCCATCTCTGTCACTCTCAAGTGTGTCTAAACCAGCTTTCAGAGTAGGACCGCTGTCCTACTCATCTTTCAGATGAGACATGAAATTGAAGCCCTGAGTACAGAAAAACAACACATTTCACAAGATGGGAGGGATGTAAGTCCTCGTCTTCTGGCTATCTTCCAGCCTGGGTAATTACATTTCTGCCTAGCTAAAATTCCCTCTGCTCTATGGTTTTAATTGGACAGTAGTTCCTTTTTTGCTTGTCTAAAATCCCAGGCTGGGGTCAAACCCCACTGGCTAATTCAGCAGACTTACTTTCAGTAAAGCAGCACAGACATTTAAAAAAAAAATCCAAATTTGTTTTCAAACTTAGGGGCAGCATACCAAAGAGCCTGAGCTGACAGAGCCCAAAGCAAAGAAATCTTCCTCTGGCTTTCAGACTGTAACATCAAGGATCCTTGTGTGGTAATACTAGCCTGATTGTCTTGCTGAGGGTCAGCATTCTCCCAGCTCTGCTTTGCAGTAGCAAAGGGAGCGCTAAAGCAAAATTTCCACCACAAGAAAACCCATTGATGTGGTGACACTTAGGAAGCCAGCACCTATTTGTTTAAGCATCTTAGCTTGTGTCTACAGCTGACATTTTGGAAGATAGTTTATTTTGCACATTCAGATCTCCTATACTCAAGGGCTTAGTCACTGGAACTGTAATGTAACAGACCTTTTTTTAATATTTTTGGCCCAGAGCTTTTAACTGGCTCTATTTGAACTAACCAAGATATAAAGGTCCACCTGTATGAGAGAGACAACCTTATTTTAAAAGTACTTAAGTGTATGCTTACCTCCAATATGTCATTCACTAAGCTTAAAGTGAAACATGATTTAAAGACTTTGACGAATTAGGCCCAGATTCATCAGTTTTGTAAGAATAAGATTTAACCATCTGTGGAGATTGGTAACCTACTGAGTTAGAGGAGACTTATAGGGCTGACAGGAAAAGGAAATGAAGGCACATATTCTGCAAGGCAACACCTTCACAAAACTTTTCCTGTGAATATTGTTCTAGGGAGAAACAACTTTCCCTGATGCCATGCAGTAATATTTGGCCTCCTGAAGAGCTTTTGCTTAATTTGTGTCTGCACTCCACTTGGAAGACCATGCCTAATGGGAAACAATTCCAACAGACAGGCAAAGGATTTGTTTTCCTTTGCCTTTAAATGAAATATCAATGGATGGATATTTTATTTTTAGCTGAATATGAAATTTCACAAGCGACCTGTCAAGCTCCTGTTTTCAAGAATGACTTTATTTCACACGTCAAGACAGGCTGGGAAATTAGTTTTTCCCACAGAGGACTCTGATTAGGGATTACAAAGTGAGTGTGGCACAGAGTGATTTTTCCTCCATCTTTTCGCTCGCCCCGCCAGCCTAGAGAGTATCTGATTCTGCTGACTAAGGGGAGCAATTCATTACCATGTGAGGGAGGGGGACTGGAAGCAAGATAGTCATATTAAGTAGACTTGTTGGCCCAAGAGAGAATAGGGAAAGCATAATAATACTTAGACCTTACATCATTCTTCTCATCAGTAGATATCAAAGTACTTGAAAAAGGAGGTTGATTTGATGGAAAAGGAGATAAATGCCAATTCCAAGCACAGGCACAAGCAGAAATGCTCACTTTTGTGATGGTCTCTTCTGACTGTGGGTCTGCAGGGTAGTGAAATAAACAGGTCTTTTCCTCACTATAATGCAGAAGTACATTTCAAACATTATTGATTTACCCAGTGTAACTCTCTAGGGGTTTGGCAAAATATAAGGTCCAGTCCAACAACCAGAGAGAGCAACAAGGAGATTATGTATTACTAATAAATGACTGAGCAGACAGGACCTATTGCCTTTGTCAGCAGACAACAGATGATTTACACCACAGTTTAGCTGCTTGTGGAAGCAATAAGTAGTCCAGATGAAGGGCTCTGGGGTTTTTACCCTATGGAAAATCTGGCCCGTTCTTGGGCACTTCTGTTGTTATTCAGTGGAGTAGTAGTCACTGGAGTAGGGAGTATCCTTGTTCTGCTGTAGATGAACAGCAATGTTTGGCTCCACTGCTAAAAGTCCAGCACTGGCAGATCTGATAGAGTTTGCTGCCTGATTTCCTTTGGGTCACATGAAAGAGCTGCACATGAGGAACCACACACAGAAAGCCCAAGGTCAATCTTCATATTCAAGAACATTCCAGCATCTCTACTGGCTACACATCTCTAACCACTTGCATGCATGTCTCATTGCAGATTGCTCTTAAGAAACCTTCTTTTTCTCTTCTTTCTTTGTAGAGTGTGCTCTAGCTTGCATTTATTTGCCAATGGCCTTTCTGCTCTGTGTATGTGATAGCGATGTTCAAAGAGGCCTGAAGTCCTGCTGCAACAGGCAACCCACGAAAACCTCTCATAAGAGGCAATACGAGATCCCATTGGGTCAAACGGCTGCTGTGCAGTCACTATGACTCACATCAGGAGCTTGGTTTTCAACAGTGTGAGGCATCAGCAAATGCCTGAGGCAGTTCTCTGGTCCTAAGACTTCCAGAACAAATAGAGTTAGAAATAAAAGAGGAAGGAAGAGGACACCAACTTATTTACACTTCTCTGTCCTTCTAACAAGTACAGGTCACGTCTTTTAAACCCCTTTGCAGAGTTGAATACTCATGTGCCTTATTCAGTTTCAAAATCCTCCATCCTGCATTGTGCCCACGGTGCCGCAGCCTCTGGTCTGCAAATCACAACAGCAGCTCTGAACAGCCCAATCTGCTGTGGACCAGTGCCTCCCTCCAATACAGCTGCAAATAGGTTTAAATCATTACATTCAAGTTACCAAACAGTCTCTTGGATCAGGGTTAATTAAATGAGTGTTGAAATCTAATTAAGAACTGGTCCAGGTGATAATTAGCAGGAAATGTATGCATTAAAATATTCATTTGTCGATGAGCTGCAATTAAGAGTGTGGTTTGGGGAAGGATCAATAACTACATCATGTGATGTAAAAAAAATGAAAAGTCACCTAGCCTTCAACAGAAATGCAGGGAAATTTTGGCTAGATTTTTTTTCCTCTCCCCCTTCCACTCCCCCTTCTGTTTTGGTTTTTAAATAACTTCTGAAGATTTCTCTCCATCCTTGAATGCAGCATTCATCTCTCCGTCCCTTTGTTTTCCTGAAGCACTTCTTTCAAAATCTTGCTCTTCACCACATTGTGTTATCAGGTTATAGATTTATTAGAGAGAGACTAACAGGTCAAAAAGAAAGATTCTTTACCAATGAAAATCACTTTCTCCCAGAGCAGACTGCTAATCCGGGGGAACATCACTCATTGTGTGGCCTTAGATTGCTGAGGTCTTTTTTTAGCAAGCTAATTCCTCAAGTCTTTATTCATAACTGAGGATCTGGAGAGGCTGTTGAATATGTATAGGTTAAACTTGTATATATGTACATCCATAGCTATGGTTTACTACACTCTTCCCAGTTTGTAGCAGAGCAACTCTGCTTTCACCAAGACTATTTTTTCTGTTTACAGTTACATAGGAGTGTGTGTATGACAGTTAATAATATTGTTCCTGTGCAATCTGAGAAAATCCACCTCCGTTAGAAAAAAGAGAGTCCTGAAATAGCCCAGCTCCTTTGATATGAAGCTGGTTTTCCTCTACTGCCACACCCAGAGGCTGAGCTGATAATTTCCTGCTGCCTGTATTTCCACCAGTGAATACCAGTTTGTCAAAAGGGAAGTGTACCACGGGAGCGCGATGATTTCAGCTGCCCTTTGTTAGTCTCCTGACAGCTGTTCTCCCCAGGTTTGGTGGCAGCCTTGCTACTGAGGCAACTGTCCCCTGCTGCCAGGGCAGCAGCCAGATTCTCGCCTCTCTACATCTCCTCCATCCCCAGGGAGAACACCCTGTGCGGAGTCAACCAACCCATGAAGTTGGGACTTCCTTGGAGCCAGACAAAAATATATCAGTGCCTTCCTTGCTAACTAGATCTGTTTCTTCCCATCTCTGCTTCCTATGTAAGGATTGCAGCTACTGACCTTTCATCTCATTTTGGGAAGGAGAGGGATTTCTTTCATTCCCAAAAGCACTATGTTTTTCACAGTTTTCTGCAGGCAGTTCTGATGTTCATCTGTAGTTCTGCACTGGTGTTTACTGCAGACAAAATCCTAATATATAATATAATACATATAATATATATAACATATTATATACACTATAATATAATATAATATATAATATATAATATATAATATATAATATATAATCATTTCCTGGAGATGTGTAACTTTAAATGTGAGGGTTTGTGTGGTAGTCTCTACTTTCTACTATTCATGGAGAGGAAACTCAGGTCCATCAGGCACTACTTTTTCTCCCCAAATTTAACAGTGCAGAAGAGATGTTGTTTCATGATGATACATACACCCTGCCCACCATAATGACTCTGTCATCTCTAAGGCTGGGCAGGCATTTCTCACTGTGGGTTACAAGACAGCAGCATGAAAGGGTGATCCAGTTCAGGGGTCTAGAATGCAGAAACCTCACACGTTCCACCAAAACAAATTGGTCCACAAATCCTACCACATTCATTCAGCAAAGCCTCTTATATTTTGCTGCACTGAGTCCAGATCTCTGCCCTCTGATGAGGACAACCTATTGGCCCTGAAGGTTGAAAGAATAAGGTAAAAACTTTTGCAGAGGGAACATGAATGACAGGCTAGGAGTTTGAATTTAGGAGGAAACTAGGAACCAGGCTGCTGGCATTCACCCTGCTGGGTTTTTTACTTCATTCCTGCTGCTTTCAGCCCCTTGTAAGTGTCAAATTCAAAAACCTGATTTTTTACATGGAAAAAATCAGCTCCAGCAGAATTTTGTTGTACCAAGTCTGTGTTACACGTACGGATTGGTGAGCCAGTGTTCTTTTGTTTCCTGTCCTGCAGGGAGCCTCTTCAAGCCTGGTGGTGAAGTTTGCGGACACGGACAAGGAGCGTACAATGAGGCGCATGCAACAAATGGCAGGACAAATGGGCATGTTCAACCCCATGGCCATCCAGTTTGGGGCTTATGGCGCTTATGCACAGGCAGTAAGTACAGACACTGGCTCTATGCATGTTCGTGGAATTGGGAATATTATCCAGGGTAGACAAGGGAATCTCCCAGGCAAGTCTCAGAGGTGCAGTAGCCAGTTCTAGCAGTAACCACACTGTGATCCTGTGTGCAGCCATGCAAAACACTTCCTATGGGGTCTAAGCCATTGATGTCAAATAAAAGCACAGCTAACCTTTGAGGATTTGGATAAAACAAGCCTGAATTCAGCTTATCCTCGTTCTCTGCCTCATGGCACCATGCCCCTCCTGTACCATGCATTGTTGTGGGCACCTTGGAGTGACCACAGGATAAGATGGCAGCTGTTGACTGAAATGCTTTTAGGTTCATGAAAGCATGCTAGATAATAACAAAATGGGCAAGCAGATATGTACATATACAATTCTAACTCCCCTAAACAGTATGATACAAGCACACCAGGAAAAAGTCCTGTTGCACTTGCTTCAGGTACCTCATACACATACCTGGACACAAACCTGGACACTGGGCCCCTGAGAAGATGTGACTGTACAGGGAGCTGAGCTTTTGATGATGCTCTGAAGTGGATGTCTCTGGCATTTGTACTTTTTCTTAGGCTACAATTAACAAGGACCTGCAAGACAAGATTGGGTTCAGGTAACTTGGACTCTCTCCAGGTATTTCAGAGGCAGGTAGAGGTGATGCCTGCAGCAGGCAGACACAATAACACACTATGCTGCCCAGTGACTTTGTTGCCTTCTCTAGAGCACATTTGCAGGCACTGTGTCTGAGTGCTTCATCTATTTGGTGGCAAAGTGTGGCCCTCTTGTACTCTGCAATATTTGTGTACAGGAGGGAAGTACCATTTTCCAGAGTAACCTATTCCTGAAAGAGAGACCAAATGCCTTGCCTGAGGTTTACAGGGCCAGCTCAGGAATCATGCTCTGCTGTACCCATACTCCTTCCAGTGCAATGACTACCGGGCTTTGTTTTCTTCCGTAACTGTTTATTTCTCACTTGTTAGCACCACGTATTTCCCATCACATGCCCATGCTTTTTTTAACTTGAAGATCTGAAAATTTTTGTCCTTCTCTGAGGTCCTGAGTCTCACTGAACACTTGGTACAACCCAGTCTACCCCTTGTGTGAGCCATGCAGAGTTGTGAAGATGTGCTGTAGAGCTCCAAAGAAGTTCACCCTCTCCTCCCAGCTTCACCTCTTGGTGATGTTCTGGACTTTTTTATTCACTCTTCTTTAGAAAAACTCTGGATTTACTTCTTTTTTTCTGTCTCCTTTTATATCCCAGACTAAGTCAATCTCTGTCTCTTCCTTTATCCTCTGCTCCCTTCCTCACATGAGAGAAGAACTGTTCCCTCTTCAGCCTGCCTGTGTTTAACTGTCCTGCTGGCCTGGAAAGGCTGCAGGAATTGGAAAAGAGACAGTAAATCCCATCTGAGCCCAGGTCAGTGGCCAGCAGCCTGGCAGAGGGATGTAGGATCTTTGCCCCCACATACCAGAGGGATTAACAGGAGGCAACCTATGAGCATCTTGGGATGAACATTTGCAGAGGTTGTCAGGCAGATGCGTCTTCAGAGTTACTTTACAGCCGCTGATCAGGCAGCTGGAGAGATGGTAAAGACACAAAAAATGCTCTGGTCTAAAAACTCTTCTTGTGTTACTTTTAATCTAAAGTACCTCGTCTAATTTCTAGCCTAGGTTAATCCTGATATGAGAGGATGCAAGTCTGCTCCTTTACATGACAAAAGTTTCCTCTATTTCTCTCCAGATAGTATAGGTGCATTATGATGATAGGTGAGGATTTATGGCTGAAGGAAGAGTGAAAACAATTCCTTGTCTGCTCCTACCCATTGAAACAAATGAATATTTTTCATACTGATTTCTGTGAAAGCAGAATTGGACCCATACTCTTTTTTTTTTTAACCAATAAATATGCTAATAATGGGGAAAGAAGAAGTTTTAGGTCTTGACCCATTGGATATGACAAGCTGGTGACACCAATTACCCTGGGGACTTCACAGCTGTCTAAATGATGGGATCACATTTCTGTTTGGTGCCTGTACATCCAGAGTGTGCTCAGAAGCTGTCTCTCAATCAGCCTCCCTGTTTTATCTCACAGTCTCACATAAAAGGAAAGCAAGGGAGCGTTGAAGCTCTGTGGCGTTCCCTCGGTCCTGATTAATCCACCTCGGATTGCTGGCTCTGATATATCAAGGTGATTGGCACCTCGCAAATGCCAGCAGGAGATGGAGGGATCGATAAGGAAGAGGAAAAGGGAAAGAGCAGTTTTATTCAGCTCAAAATGGTGTCAAAGAACTAATGCAAGTCAAGAGGAGGGAAGGTGAAACATCAGAATCAGGACTGGCATGACGGGTGATACCACAGCCACCAGCAACTCTTGTGTCATTGGGTGAATTGTTTGACCCCCTGGTCTTGTTTCACCATGTACAAATAAAGCTGATGATC
>VZRE01007248.1:44684-64454 GCA_013396775.1 Cephalopterus ornatus
CCCGTTCACCAGCACTCTCTGGGCCCGACCCTTCAGCCAGTTCCTCACCCAGCACAAAGTGCCCATGTCCAAGCCATGAGCCACCAGTTTTTTCAGGAGTATGCTGTGGGAGATGGTGTCGAAGGCTTTGCTGAAGTCCAGATAGACCACATTCACAGCCTTTCCCTCATCCACCAGGTGGGTCACTTGATCATAAAAGGAGATCAGGTTGGTCAGACTTGGGTCTGCAGAGCTACAGAGATCCTATAGGCACAGGCTTTTGCCATCATTTCTGTAACCAGCCAGTTATATCCTCCTCTGTCTTAGGTAAAAATATGCAGCACAGAAAATGAGATATGAGTCAGCACACCTAGTGCTGGAGTCAATCCAGTGTTAAAGATGGATGGATTCCCGCTTCCTCATTCACTTCATTGGCATATTTTCTAAAATCACCTGCTCAGTACCTTCTCTGCAGAATAAACTCAAATAATGTCTAGAAACAAATGTATTCCTTAAAGAGGAATCAGCATTGTGCTATAATAGAAAAGATTGTCTAATCACTCCATCAGTAATTACAAAGAACAGGATATCACTAATTAAAATGTGAAAGTGTCTTATGCAGGGTATAATAGAAAAGGGTAATTAACAATCAAAGGGAAAGCCACCACTTTGCCTCCAATCTGCATTAGGCTTCAAAAAATAATAATACTCAACTCCAGTACAACACTTTTCAACTGTAGATCTGAAGGCACTCGTATGTGGGGCGGCAGGTACCCTGTGTCCCATTTTATTGCTGGAGAAACCAAGGCAAGTTTACACAACATGTGCATGGTTATTCAGTAGGTCAGTGGCAAAGCACCCTTTACTGCTGGTGACAAGTTTCAGAATGTGAATAAGTGCAGTTCACTTGCAAGGGTTCATTCAAGGCATTCATTGGTTTCTTTTAGCGTGTATGTGTATAAATAGCTAATTTAGCTGATATTTCAGTACTAAAGCTAACAGTAGGGAACAGTGTGTTCCTTGCCATGACTTTTGAGATCTATTTAATGCTGAGAAGCATGTCCCATGTGCTTAAAGAACAGCATCAGAAGGTGATTTCTTGATGGGAGAGAGAGTGAAATGATAGAGAGCAGCAAAACAGAGTTGTTCCAATTCTGGAAACAGCATAGACATGAGTCACTTCTAAAATCACTACAGAAAAACATTTTTCTTCTCCACTATTATCATCAAGGCACAGATTACCAGAGGCTGGGCAATGTACAGAGTGAGGTTTTACTCTCTATGCATCTTCTTTCCCCCACACCTTCTCTAAGCATCCACCAGCAGTCACTGCTGGGGATTAGATACTTGGACATCCCCTGTCTGGCTCTTCATACAGCTCCAGGGAAGGAGACGAGGCAGCTTCAACCAAACCTTATCCTTCACACCGGGAACATTTTATAAGCCCACTGCAGCCTTAGTGTACACATGAACTGCACCAGCAGTGTGCTAGGCTTTGAGTGTAACATTATGATAACAAAGTCTGGTTTTAATGCAAGAAGCATTTCCAGCATGTACAACCATTCAGCAGCCCTCTGCTCCAAAATTTTTACCCCCAAAATGCCTGAAAATATAACCTTACATTCCTTATTTCTGCTTTTGGTAGGTGCCCTGAAACAAACAGTATTTTGACCACTTTCTGAAAAAAAATTAATGGAGGAAGTCAGCCCAGATCAAAACCACAGGAAAGGGGTTTTCCCATTAGGCAATATTAATCTTCCTAAAGTAGGGGAGCTCTATTCTCTTATACAGCTCTTCTGGAGGTCTCTGCTTGGTTGTTTTGGAAATAGGTGCTATAATCTGGTCAATGATTTTGCTCTGTATCCACCAGAGGCTTCCTAGCAGCATCAGAAAAAGTGATTTTTGTCACTGACAAAACTGCTTGGAAAGAGATCAGATTATCCCTAGAGAACTAGCCAGGCTTGCTGCTTTGGAGAAGAAATCGTCTCCCATCACTGACCACCAGGGCTTTCCCAGAACTTTGATATAAGCAATGCAAGCCATGGAACCTCTTTGCTCAGGTATATAGTCTTTTCTATGTATATAGTCTTTTCTATGTATAAAGTCTTTTCTCTGCCCTTCTTATCAGAGAAGTAGCAGGGAGTCAGAGGGTTGTGTCCAGCTCACGGGAGACCTCCATACTGGGGAATCACATGGGGGGGACCACAGAGACCCCAAGATGCAAAGACAACCTTTACCTCCATCTCCTGTGGCGAGGAGGATGGCAAGCCTGGAGGGTACCATAGGCATGGTGTGCTGACATCTCAAAACAGAGGGGTGCATCACACCCTCACCAGGCCCACACCCTGGTGTCAGTGCCACAGGCTGCCCAGCCAGTGACCGCGTGATATTTTTTCCCTGCTCTCTTTGTTCCAGCTGATGCAGCAGCAGGCCGCGATCATGGCCTCAGTGGCGCAGGGCGGATACCTGAACCCCATGGCAGCCTTTGCCGCGGCCCAGATGCAGCAGATGGCGGCTCTGAACATGAACGGCCTTGCAGCCGCGCCCATGACACCAACCTCAGGTAAGGGGACAGAGGGGTGGAGAGGGAAAAGGGTGGGAATATCTGGCTGCATCCTAGAGAGGCCTGGCAGGATATATTAGCTCTCAGTTATAGCCACCTGCAGCCAGGTAAAGATCGGTCTCTTCTCCCAGGTTACAAGTGACAGGACCAGAGTAAAGGGCCTCAAGTTACACCAGGGGAGGTTTGGATAGGGTATGGGGTATTGGAAAAGGTTTCTTTGTAACAGGCTGCCCTTGGCAGTGGTTGAGCGTCCATCCCTGGAGGTGTTTAAAAGACATGTAGATGTGTCACTTAGGGACGTGATTTAGTGGTAGACTTGGCAGTGCTGGGTTAATGGTTGGACTCAGTGATCTTAGGGGCCTTTTCCAACCTTAACCATTCTGTGATTCTGTGACACTTCTTTCTCAGCCTTAACCCATGCACAACTTTTTTCTCTCTCTGAGCACCCTCCAAATGCCGTAAAACATCCTGCAGTGTCCTACACTGGTTTATTGCTGCATATATGTGTCCAGCTGGTCAGTGCTGGTGCTGTCACAGCCAGGCTGGTCCAAAGACAAACAAAATAGGTTGGTAGTGAGATGCATTATCATTAACAAGATGAGTTTTGCCTTTGGGACACATAAGCCTTTCCCCTATTGTAAGATAGGACAGTAGGTATTTAGGAAAGATATCTGGTGCTATCTGGAATGAAGGCCTTTGGTGAGAGGGTTTCTGGCTGCTGGAATAGAGACAGGTAGTCAGTGAGGGGCTGCCAGGATCTGTCTAGGCTGTGAGAAGCCCATTTTTGGAGCTGCAATATATGGTTCTGTGGGCAGAGAAATAAGCTGAGATGGAAACAGCTTTGTCTTTTCTGGGGCTTGAAGCACAGGGATATCATTTGGGCAGGAACAGGTCAAGGAATCATCAGGGCTGGTAGTAATGGAGTGATATGTGGCCTAACAGCAGTGAAATAGGGAAGCAGGAAAGTGGGGCCAAACCTGGAAAGCGGTGAGAATTTGGAAAGCCTTGCAATATACCAGAATCTGGTAGGGAAGCAGAGGTCTCAAAGGAACATTTGCAGAGGACCATTTCTAAGAGACAGGCTGGAATAAAAGGGTCCTTGTGGTGACATAGCTTGTTTCTGTGAGAGGTACAGGCAATGGGACTGTACTCTGAAAGATGTGGCATACCAGTGCCCCTGTGTGAACCTGGAAGCATCCAGCTGGTCTGGAGAGGACCAGCATTACAAAGGCTTGGGATGAGACTTGGAAGGGGTGAGATATGGTCTGAGCCTGCTATGGTGCAGGCAGTGCTGGGCAGAGCAGGATCTGGGACTCCAGAGCAGAGCAGTAAAAGAGGAAAGAGGCAGTTTCATTGCTGAATATAAAGAGATCTGCACCAGCCCCAGAGTGAGAAAGTGCCATCTGACAAAGCAGTCAGGAAAGACGCCTGATGGTAGAGAAACACTGGACAGCAGGGAATTAAGGCACAAAAGCAATGCATGTTTGGGGGCCATTCCTAATGAACTGAGCTGTGCTGACTTGTCTGCCAAAGAAAATCTCCCTGACTGCACACAGCATCTCTCTGCAAT
This sequence comes from Cephalopterus ornatus, assembly GCA_013396775.1. Classification (NCBI taxonomy): domain Eukaryota; kingdom Metazoa; phylum Chordata; class Aves; order Passeriformes; family Cotingidae; genus Cephalopterus; species Cephalopterus ornatus. The sequence continues at coordinate 48,797 of VZRE01007248.1, forward strand.
CTGTAGCTGGGAAGAGCATCAGCAGCTACTGGATCATATACATATGCTTTGTATGTATATTTGCTTGTATTAGAATATGAGTGGAGGGGAGAGGGAGAGGCAGAAAGACAGATCTTGTTCCATACGAACTTATGGAGACCCAAGGAAAAGCACTTGACTCAAAAATCTTATACCACACATTTCAAAATATATGTTTACACAATGATAAAAGTATAAACAACGAGTCGATGGAGCTACTGCAAAATCAAATAGAAAAGTGGCTTAATTATATGTGCACCCTTTAAACCACTGCTGGAAAGATTACCATATTTGCATTAGCTAGATTTGTTTTGTGTTGGTGGGAGTAGAGAGAACATCAAACAAAGACTGCCTAGAATTCAAATGTTGTCAGGGCCTGGAAAGCTGAATCCAGGCAGTGGTTTGTGATGGACCCACCACAAAAGAGCACAGGTTCTTTTGAATATGTGTAAGTCTTGAAAATGAGTGAGTTCTGTGACATAGATGTGAAAACACCTGTAAAATAGAAAAATTATGTGCCTACCATGATATCCAGAACACAAAAAGCATTCCAGCTCTTCTTTGGTATAAACTGCTCCTGTTCTGCTGTGACCAGTGCCTTTCAGGTTGCAGAATCTTAAATCACTTAGGTTGTAAAAGATCTTTAAGATCATCAAGTCCAAACATTAACCCAGCACTGCCATATTCACCACTAAATCATGGCCCTAAACACCATGTCTACACATCTTTTAAATACCTCCAGCAATGGTGACTCCATCACTTCTCTGTGCAGCCAGTTCCAGAGTTTGACAGGATGAGGGGATTGTTAAACTCCGACTGTCAGAATACAGGATAGGAAACTTATGTTTTTTACATGCTTTCTGGATCACCCATGACTGGTCAATATTGAAAATAAGATGCAGGTTGAGATGATCCCTTGATCTCTTTCATGGTGGCCAATTTTGCACTCTCCTAATGACATATTTTCAATCGCAGAGCCTATTCACTTTGATATTATTGCAGATTTACCTTGAATGAGTAACTTCCTTCATGAAAAACCTCTGTGGTGGGTTGTGGAAATAGCCATTGATAATTATTCCTTAGAAGAAATGTTTAGACTTTGAAATTACTGTATTACTACAGCACTCACAAAGCATGTTATAAGATGCATAGGAAATGTTTCACATCACATAATTTCTGAGCAAGCAAGCCTACAACACTAGCAGTGATTTCTGAGTGGCCAGGAGATATCTGAAGCCTAACGTGAATTCTCCTGCTGCCTTTTGTTAGCATTCAGAAAGCCAAACGGAAAATGATCATTCTGCTTCGTAGCAGGATTTCTAGTCATTGAAGTATATCTTTGTTCTGCCTTGGAATGAAAATGAAATATTTCAAAGTTCTCTAAAAAAAAAAAAAAACAGACATCAGAAAAAGGGTTTGGAACATTGAAAAAGTAAAAAGGAAGTGTTTTGATCTTTCCTAAGCAAAAGAAAATTGTGCTAGAAAAAAAGATTCTGGTAACCGAGGAGTGCTAGAGGCATTGGAGGTATTGGCTCAGTCTCTATGCTGGTATCTTCAGGCCTCCTAATCCAGCTGGTTTCCTGTGTGTCCTGCCTCTAGGAGAGAGGGTTCCTTGGGACATGGCCATGAGTTCATTCAGGCTCATGGGACCTACAAACTCAGACAGTTTTGGAACCAGCCAAATCTAACAGATGAGAGACAGTATTCCATTTCACCTGGCTGTGACCAGGCAAAAATTAGACATCTCATTTAATCTATTCACCTGCCTGGCCTGCAGTCAGTGTGGATGGTGATGGGCAGTCCCAGTGGGTAATTCAGACCATAAAAATTTTAATGCTGTTTGCTGCCATTTTAACAGTTCTCCATCAAGTCTCAGGGTTATCTCACACACAGTCCATAATTGTGAGGCAATTAATTTAACATCTCTGAAAGTTTGGTTCAGGTTTTACATTTCTCCCATCTCTGCTACAATCTGGGTGAAAAGTGGGTCTGGCAGTGGATCTGCTACTCTGTTAACTGCAAAAAGAGGCTAGAAATGAAATTTCATTTAGGCTTCCTTCCTTCTCTTCTCCCTCTCTCTGTGTTATAAATCTGCACCTGGTGTAGCTGCAGCAAGATATCTCAAACGAGGGATGAAATCCACAACTGGCATCCACCACCACCATTTGTTCTCTGCAGTGGCATTATGCCAGTTCTACTCCAGCTACAGATCTGACCTCTCCAGGGGGGTTCTTTATAAGAAGAAAATTAAAAAATTCCAATGAATATGCCTAAACTTCCTTAGACATGCACAAAATAGCAAGCACAAATCCCTTGTTGGAATTTTAGAAAAAAATTACTTACATTTTCTATGCAAATAACAAGAGATCCAGAAAAGCAACTGAAATTTTAAGTAGCCTTTGTGATTTGCAAGCCGATGGCATATGCTAAGAGCATTGCCTTTGGACTTCAGTTGCCACTGCTGGCTCCCTTTCCTTCCACAGAGGGCATTTTTAAAGGCCAACACCATTTAAATAAGCAAAGGGGAAGCAGCAGCTTGTCTGCTCAGGGTATAAGAAATAAGCTGAAATACTGCCTGTTTTTTGGGCTACTCAAATATGAACAAATTACAACACCTTATGCATCTGTATTGGCTTTCTTAAAGCACCAACACAGATTTAAGCAGTCCTTAAATTGTGTTACTGGACTTACCCATCATGGAATGCTCTTGTGGTGAAGAAAATATCTGCAATGGGTTCAAAAAAGAGATTACTGCAAAAATGGTGTTTTCTACCAGTAGTATACCCTGACACAGAAAGATATTGCTAAAGATAAGATAGTTAAACTTCCCACACACAGCCAGCAAGAGAAAAATACTATTTCATCATCATTGAAAACTCATTTTTGGTCCCTAAAACCATTCTGAATATGTCACGAGGAGAACAGACTGTCCAGTTATTTTAAACATAGATATAGGAGCAGACAATGAGGTAGCAGAGGGATTTAATTCTACCCCCAGAAATTTAAGAATTCTCTACCAGTTGATGACAAGATCTCACCCAAAATATAATGACTAATTTGTTCTTCTGAAACAGCAGCATTAGAGATCCCCACAGGATGCACCAGAAAAGAAGGAAAGGAGTATGATTCTGTGATAGGAACAAAGCTAGCCCAAAATTTGCCCTGCTCATTGGGAGAAGTCTGTTAAAAAGCTATAAAGTCAAGTTTGAGCCAAAGAATGACATTAAAAAAAAGTATCACTGGCTACATTTAGGCTGAAAAATCAACTTGCCAAGCCTTTTAAGGATCCCTAGTACTGAGAAAGTTCAGAATGAGTTTGCATGTGAAAGGTGTGTATCGTGAGAGACTGCACACAGAGTAGTCCTGGAAGGTGGTACACCCACAGAGCTCTAAAGGGAAATTGAGAGGAACTGCTGTAGAAAGTTAGGGCTGAGAATTTTTGAGAGATTTGCAAGCCTTTCTTAAGTGCTTTCTGAATAGAGAAGCAAGTCCCTTCATTTGCTCAACAGCTTGTGAGATTTTTCATTTCTTGAATTATTGGGAGGTTTCTGTCTGGTGGTCACAGCTGTTGTGTCAGCAGTTTTCTCCATGTAGTTGTTGTTGTTTCCAGTACTCACCAGCTCTGACTTTGTGTCCTCCCTGTTTGCAGGTGGAAGCACGCCTCCTGGCATAACTGCACCAGCTGTGCCTAGCATCCCATCTCCAATTGGGGTGAATGGTTTCACTGGCCTCCCACCGCAGGCTAATGGGCAGCCAGCTGCAGAAGCCGTGTTTGCTAATGGCATTCACCCTTATCCAGGTAAGCCAGACCAGTGCTGTGCCCACAACCTGCTCTCTCAGTGTTAGGGAAGGCTGTCCACATCCACAGGCTTTGTCCAACAAGAGACACTTCAGAGGGATTATGCCTCACACCATTAGGACTCGCTCCAGCATTGCTGTTTTAGGTCTTACACAGCTACAGCAGTTAAACAATTCAATCTGGATGATAAACATCAAGGGCATGTTGCAGGTGAAAAAATTTGGTACCGAATATTTGAATGCTCAGTTGCTGGATAGCGTGTCTGGTGAATACAGTCAGGACAATGAGCATGTTTTGCTTCAGCTAAAAATTGAGATGAGTCCTACCTGATACTGGTAGATCTCCTAGCGTTACACCCAAGGGTCTTGGTCCTGGTTAGCCTCGAAGGAGCTGTGCTAAGCCTGTTTGTATCTGCTAGCACCCACCATTGGGTAACTCCTGGTGGAATTCCTCTGCAGTCAGATGGCTCAGGGAGGTTAAGTCCAAAGTGTCCACATGTCTGCTAACCCAAACTGTGTCATGTGTGCAGAGAGCAGGTATTGGTCTCTGAATCGCTCACTGCATCCAAATTCTGTTGCCTTACCAGGCCTGGAGATTGAAGCTCCATTAAATATAGACATTGAATGCGCTCAGGTTCACCTTTTTGTGTCACACTGCTAGAGAACTGCTTCTGGGATTCAGACTGTGCCTAGTTCAAAGATGCCAGCACTGAAGGAGTGATTTTGCAAGCACTGGCAGTCATGGATGAAGGAGAGAGGTTAAAGGATACATATCTGCCTCTGTTGACAAAGATACAGATAGTCTTAGGCTGTAATCACCAAGAAGTCAGGAGTTTACCATTCCTTCATGTACACCTACATTTTTTCAGTATTCTGAAGATTTGAGTAGCCCTCTCCTCCTTCTGCTAGGAAGTAATTTTTTACCATTGCTGTACACATACTAATAGTAACAATCACAGCAATAAAAACATAAGTAAATGTTACTAATTGATCCTAATCACCAGCTGGCAAAGGAGTATTTTACCCTGGGGCACTCATAGATTGATCTAGACTGTTAGGAAATCAAATACTGAGTCAGATGCTCCAGCCAAAAAGCCCACAAAACCCCCGAGAAAAAAACAATGCATTCAATCTCAGCCAATCCTGAAAACTCAGAAGAGTCATCATCACAAGGGACTTTATGAGCCACAAGAAAAAATACCACATAACATAGAAATGCAGAAGCCTTACCTAGGTATTGACAAATAGTTATCCTCCTCCCAACAAACACTTTGCAAATGTGCAGCTGTGACTTCAACTCTAAGAAGAATTGAAATCAAGGAACTTACTCTACTAAAAGTTATAGGCATGTATATATGGTTTTGTAGCATCTTAAGGGCAGGGGAGGTTTTGGAGTCTTGAGAAGGCACCAGAAGATTGCAAAGAGCCTTTAGTGTGCTCGGTGAGCTCAACCACAGCATCAAGAAAGCATGCTGTCTTTAAGGTTACATAAACATAGCCATCTGTTATACTGTCCATTTATTTCAGTATCTACCTGTTTGCCAGTCTATCATCTCTCTGTTTATTCATCCCTTTATGTGTCTGGGTTTTTTTCCTGGTTTATCTAGCTCCTTTTAGCTAATCTTCCATGATCCATTACTGTGGAAATCAGAGAAAAGATGTTCTTTCTAGATGAATCTTAATGACTCGAGCTGTTGTTACTATCCCCAACTATCCCCATAATTAAAGAAGCCTTTCAGTTAGGTATTTTATCCAAGATTATATAAAAGTCAATGGCCTTAATCTGATTCTCTCTGCATTTTGGAGAGACTTGCTCAGCCAGCAATTCACAGTAAGTCCCTGCACAAACACAAACAGCCCGACACACTAAAAGGTAACAACCATCCTTGCTCCTCTTCACTGCAGGCAGAGAGGACCCAGTCCTTCCTGCCAGTCCTTCCTGCCAGTAAAGCTGACATCTAAATAGTCTGCTCTGTGTAAAGTTTGAATTTATCTCAGCATGTCTTCAGCAATATATTTGTCTTTCTCGGTGCTCAGCTTCCCCATAACATAGTGACATCTTAAGTTATAGCAGAGGTGTAAAGGGAACAGCGGCAGGTGAAACACTCACCTCTCATTTTACTTTTGTCTGTCCCTGAAACACTGAAAGCAAGATCATATAGCTTACATCATATGTTTGCTCCATCTAATTCTCTTCCTTCTCATGAAAGGAGGAAAAATCTCTCCAAAACTCTACTCCTTGCCACAGGCTTTATTGAGTCCTGGAGCTTAGCAGTATAAAAAATAAAAGGATTAGTCATTTATATGGGTAATGAGAACATCCACAGCCATATTAGACCGGATAAAATGTAGATAGGACACAAAACTTCATGCTTTATGATATAAGCCAGCCACTAATTGCTTGGGGTTAGAAAGAAATTTTCATCACTGGGCAGCTTATTCCATCATTGTTCATTACAGGATTTTTCGCACTTTCTTCTGTTGCATCTGTTACTGGCACTGCCCTGTGGTTCTGCATGTCTCTGTTCTGAAATGCAAGGGTAAAAATAAAATATTACAACTGTGCATGCAATTGCATTAACACTATAGAGAAAAAAAGAACATGACAGTCCCCATCCAAAGGCAGCATCTTCCAAACAACTTTCCTTTATGGTATATCTCTCATTCTGAAAGTGGCGAAGACTGCTGCAGTATTATGTACATAATAATAGTCTTGCTATGATTATGACTTGCCATATATTGTTTAAAGCCTGAATGTTGCTCTCAGATACTCTTTCATGCTCCACAAAAAAATTCTCAAATGTGGGTTCACACCATTATATCCTGTAGCAGAATGTTCTTTGTTGTCTGAAAACAGCAAAACAGGGCAATGAACATCTATAGAGGCATGACATCCATACCATTCTGACCCAAATAAACTCAATTAAATGAGCAGTTTGTCTACATGTTCACCTCTGTGACTAGCCATATATTTTTGATGCTGCATCTAAAGGACTCCAGAATTCCACAATCTTTATAAAGATATGTCCATATTATGTAATTGTATTTACTCTTTAATTTAACTCTTTTTTTTTCCTTCTGTTTTCCCCTGTGCTCTTTTTTTAAGATTCCCTTTGACTGGAGAAGGGACACACACAATATCATTTGAGTTAGACTATCAAACCATCCACGGCTTTGTGGAAAAGGCCAGAGTAGGTCGAACATCCCTATTCATCAGGTCTTTCATCACAGCCCCTACCCCTGCAGTAATTAGTTTTTTCTGGGAATCTGATCAGTCTATGGATCCATGCAGTAATACTAGAAAACCATTCCTTGCAGGCATACTCTTTGCAAGCCAAGGTCTCACCTTCTCCAAGATCAGCCAGTACAAAATGCCTCAGTGCACTTTTTGCCACGGAGTGAATAACAGGCAGCAAGTATTTCCCCTTTCACTAGTCTGAGCCCCTTTGGAGATTGGACCTTTCTGTATATTAATTCCTGCCCTTTAATCTTTCAGCTTGCAGAGCTATTGAACGTGGCAATGTGTCACAATATATAGCAGGGACAAAGAGCATAATCTGTAGTGCCGTGATACTGTGAGCCACTTTGCAGCAGCACAAGAGCGTTTGCCATTTCCAAATTAGTCATAGTAGCAGGGATTGTGCTCTTCTTCCAAAGCTACTTAGCCACCCAGAGCCCAGAGCCTCTCTTGTACCCATGTGTGATGTACGATAACAGTAGAGACCATCTGCACTGATTTCTGCTGTGTCTCATCTCATCAGAATTCTGCTTTCTGGTAACCAGTCCTGCCCTACTGAATTGCATTGTGAGGGAACGCACAAAATGCTCACTTTAAAGATAAAGCCTCTTTGGTAAGAGAAAGGGAGGGAGAGATGAGAAAATCATGAGACCAAAGCGCAGCAAACAAGAGAGAAAAGGGATTGGCTGTCAAAGAATCAGTGAAATGAGGAAACTGGAAGAGGGAACAAAGCAGAGCACCCAGAAAAGGGAAGACTGCTCCATGATCTTCCAGTGATGTGCGCAGAAAGAAGTGGAAATACACCACATAACATCCTACATTCTTATTCCTTCTGTGCTGAGAGAGGTACAGCTTAACCAGAGCCAGAGATGGATCAGTGGTGTGTCAGCTTTGTGGAGTCATAGATGGGGAATGCTTTCACAGATACTGAGTACTTCATCTTCCTCGTGAGGGGATGCAGAGGCCCAGTCACTGGATCCCTTCTCTCTGGTCACCAGTGGCAGGACCCGAGGGAACAGCATGAAGCTGTGTCAGGGGAGGTTTAGGTTGGATATCATGAAAAAGTTCTTCACCCAGAGGGTGGCTGGGCACTGTAACAGGCTTTCCAGGGAAGTGGTCGCAGCACCAAGCCTGACATACATCAAGAAGCATTTGGACAATGCCCTCAGGCCCATAGTGTGATTCTTGGGGTTCTCCTGTGCAGGGCCAGGAGCTGGATTTTGATGATCCCTATGGATCTTTTTCAACTCAGGATATTCTATGATTCTGATTCAGTGCATTTGTTCTGGATTTAGGTTGCTGAGGAAAACAAAAGCTAAGTTCCCTCAGTTCCTCATAATCCATTAAAAACATGTCATCTCATTTACTCTTTTCAGGCACACTATAGTTCTGTTTCTGATTAACAGGACTAGCTCTTTGTCTCCTCTCTGCAGACATAGCAGAAGTTTTTCCAGCAACCCCCTCCTTTGGCTGCACAGTGGGTACATCTGGGCTAGCAAGACAGCAGTCTCCACTTCATACCCTATTCGGAGTCCAGCCCTCTCTTATGAGCACTTGCTCTCAGTACAAGGCAAGCCTTTATGCCCACATGTTTCCAAGCCACTGCTGAGACTGACAGTAAGGGTGTGCCCCAAGGAGTTCTGCAGGAACTCATGTCTTAGTAACTGAACCAAGACCATCAATTCATTTTCCTTGGCTCAATGAAGAGATATCAGGCAGTCGCTTACTTCATCCATTGCCAGCAGAGACAGCATTCAAATCCCATGTGTAATTATTATTATCACCCAAACTAATTCTGTAGGGGAGGAGTTCCCAGCATGATAATATGACAGCCTTATCTATCAGCTTGTCAATGACTAATAGCACTGCTGGTGGGCAAGCTGCTGCTCCAGACCAATGAGTCCAGTGATCATCCATCCAGTGGCACTGGGCAAAATCAGGGATTCACTTGTGCAGAGAAAGAAAAGAAATGGCTTCCCACACCCCAATGTCTACCCTGATATTTCAGACTAAAAAGATGTCAGACAAGAGGAGTTTAGATAGAAGAGGAGATTTAAATAGAATCAGGAGAGCAGAAAAAGAGTGACCTGCCTGCATCTGTAGAAGGTCCAAGATGAAAATCAAACCCCACAGGATTTGGTCCAGGCATACACTATACCCTAGAAATGTGCCTGGCTCAGCTGCACTGGGGCTAACTTCTTCACTACAGGAAATCTCTGTCTGTGTTCTGTTTGTCCACCCTAAATCTCCAGGTGAGAGCTTTCTTGTTCATATTTTGTATCAGCAGTTCCAAAACTGCAACAGAGAGCACCTGAGACATCATTATGACTAGGAAGCATTTATTTGACCCTTTTGTAACAATCTGCCTTGTGCCATAAACCACGCTTTACTGGTAAAATAAATAAGTGAAGGAATGCACTCATTAAAAATATAATAACAAGTTGCCATCTTCAATTGTAGTCTAAGCTACTTTAATGATGCCAAGTACTTCCAGCGACCATGCTGCAGCTGTAATGAATGAGGTTGTTTAAGGCAGTTGTGTGAGTCTTTCCAGAGCCAAAATGTTTCTCCTCTGATCTGGAAGAAGGTTTAAACACAAATCAGGCTCCATGCTGATGTTTTCAGTAGCATCTATGTGAATTAAGACCTTGAACTTTATTTTCAAGGATGACTTAAACAAAGCTCCCTCAAAATATGGACTTAGAGTGCCTTAATAGCTTTTAAAACCTGACCCTGACTTCTGAGATTATGGCCTTAGGCAAAGAGAGGGATGTCTGGCCCTGGCTTTGCTATTGAATTAGTTTGTCACCTTGACTAGCCATGACCACCTGTCTGCGTTTCTGAGTCTTCTGTGTCTTTCTTGTTTTGTTCACTGAAAGCTCTTCATTGCCAGACATGTCTCGGGTCATGTTTTTGCTCAGCATCCATCTCAGAATGGACCTGATTAGGGATGGGACTTGGAGGTGGAACTATTAAGAAAATAACAAAGATACTCCTGGTTTCCAAAATTGAACTACATGAATTTTATAGGAAGACCATCTACAATACCTGGGCATCCTAGCAAAATGGCTTTTCCTATTAACAGGATGAAGCAGAGGGCACAAAAGCCCTCAATTTCTTTGCTCTTTTGATGTGTAGGGGAAGAGACAGTAGGACAACATGACTTTAACTGAGTGGTGTCCACCCCTAAATGGCAAAACAAGACTATAAAACAGAGGATCAGCCTCTGTTTTCTGTCAGATCAGCACATTCTTTCTGTTATTGCAGTTATTGTTGTGTCTGAATACCTAATTAATTACAATAGTAAACGTTGGCTTCTTTAATCACAGCGTCAGCTGTCCTAATCAATCTTAATAATATGGAATCTGTACTATGGCACCCATGAATTTTAATCTACATAAATTTCTTAAGACCTCTCGCAAGCTTGTTGTACGAAATGATATAATTATGGATATAGATTAAGGCTGTAGAGAGTGATTTAAATTGGATTTAAGGAGAAGGTGAATAGAACCCTCCCACTCAGTTATTTATTTATTTTAATCCTGGCCTTCACATACATTTTTTTTTTTTGTTATCATTATGTTATTACCCCCTCACAGTATCTGAACAGCACTGTCTCTCTTTGATCACCCTCCTGCCCTATCCACCTTCCCAAAGGTGATAATGGCCAAGCTGCAGCACCTGGGAGAGGTGTTAAATACCTTCAGGACAGTAGTTGGAAAGAATAGATGGGGCAGACCACAAAGCTGTGGATCCAGTTCATAACTTGCTGTTTCAGACCCCTATAGAAAGCATCTCTGAAAAATAGGGTGAAATAGATGGAATTGAGCATGTCTGTCAGAAAATGCACAAACTATCAGAAGCAGTGAGTAGAGAGAGTATCATATAGTTGTAAGCTGACTCCTTCCACCAAAACTAAATCCCAAGGTCCCTTAAGGGCCTAAAATGAGTCAGACCCTGCTTTTGTCTCTCAGAAGCACTGGCACCCTCTAGTTTCAGAGAGCAGATCACTTTGGCTTAGTCATACCCTGAACTGGGACAGGGAGGCTGTCCCATAGTCCACTGAGGGGTATGCAAGACCCCCTTTTGATGTCTCAGACAGTAACCATCATCCTTTTTCCTCACCAGCCCACTGACTTAGGTGCAGATCCTCCTGATTTACACCCCTGACCACTACAGCAGACTCTAGCCCTCTGTCTCTTACAGCCATTTTCACTTGAGGCACCCATATAATAGCTTGTCTTGGCCAGACACTGTAGCAGGGCTACTGACATCTCAGGAAAGATTCTTTATAGAACATCACTTAAACCAATTTTATTTATTTTTAACAACGTGCTTCATTCTGCCACCTCCATTCATTCACTCCCTGACAAAAGCTAAATGTCAGGCCCAACAATAACTAAATGCCCCTTTAAAAAGTTGGATTTCAATCTAGAGATATATCAGCAGCAAGAAACTTTCCTGGTGTTAATTTTAAAGCACTGGTATTTCATGCTGACTTGGGAAATCATCCTCGCTTTTTGGCATCAGGCAGAGGATTTGGAAAGTGACATTAACAGATCTACTTTCTTTGAAGGACTTGGGAGTCATTTCTTGACTTCTGCCTAATGAATAAGTGCTGCCTTCGTTAAATTTATATTTATGGCCATATAGTAGGTCATTGGCTTGTTTTATGTCTCCAGGTTTATGGAAGGTTATCTGCCATGGTCACCTTGTGGCATCTTGGCCAAGATCGTCTTGCAAAGAGACAATTGTATCTGAGCAGGATTTTTCCCACGGAGATATGGAAATGATCAAATTAATATAGAGGAGATGTCCAGGGATAAGGCTCTTGCCCTGAGCTGCCAAATGAAGTTACTATTAGCATCTGTTTTCACAGTACACCTTTAGTTTGCCCTGGCAGGGCCAGATCCTCAGCTCCAGCAAAGCAGCAAGGCCACAGGGACTTCAGCAGGTCTGACGTGACTGATCGTTGTCCTCTGGCCTCTCAGGAGCCTCTCTGCTTTTTTCCTTTCACCAGGTGATCCTCAGCATGTACATTACATCACCTTTAATCTCAGAAATGTCTGTATGTTGGACATGACATCTCCATGATTCCGGCTACAAGGAAAGCTGCTTCAGAAGTTATCTGTAGGCACATTTGCACAGAGAGTAATCACTAGCACATCCGAGGTCTTTGAATGATGTAACGACTTAGAGACATGCTAGTTCTGGCCCAAAAGGTCCTTCAAGGTGTGTTATGTAATCCATGTCCCTCATCTAGTGTCTCCTTATCCCTATAGCTCTTACCAGACCTTAGTCAGCTATTTACCTTATGGGCCACTGTGGGCTTGCACCCTAGCACAGGCAGCACACAGAGCTGAGGAGCTGAGGTCTGTTCCCAGCCCCACATCCTTGTGTTCAACTATTATTTGTAGTAACAAAGAAGACTGGTAAGCTGGATAGGGAGAAAGGGTGACTGAGACAGGGCAACTCTCCTACCTAATGATCTATGTGAAGGCCACAGGGGCACACAACCTATGATGTGTATCTTATGAAGGAATAAAGCAACTTTACCTCACAGTCTCCTTGTGCTGGGACACAGAAATGACTCATGTCTCCCCATCACTTTGAATTTTAGTTTGTGGTGTGCTACAGCCACACATAACCCCTGTGGTGGGTTGACCCTGGATCGTGAGCTCCTCGTACATCTGAGCCCTAGCTGAACTTCTGATGGGTCATTAGTATCTAAGAAAGCTGTCACTTTACTGAACACAGCAGGGACACAATTTCCTCAAATGTCTAATCTGTGTCTTGAGATTTCTGGATCAATATCAGCTGTTGGCTTCATGCATGATACATCTGGGAGGACAGGCAATTATGCCCTTTCCTAGGTTTAATTCCTCTGGCAGAGTGAGCAGCAGCATGAAGATATGCTCATGGCTGCCCAAGATGTCTTGGCTTCCTGCCAGGGTGTCCAGCCAACCCTGGAGTCTGTGTCCCTGCATCTTCATAGGCCATATTGGCCAGCACAGACTCATTCCCTGTACTGGAGACACATCTTCATTTGCTCAGTAAACAAAATCTTTATGCTAAGGAAGGAGAGTTCTTCAGTGAGAAGAGGTCATCGCTTTTGTTTTTAAGAGCTGCCAAGTTAAATTCCTGCTGGTTGTGACTTACCACAACTACTTCTCCCAAGTGGCCAAAGGTAGGGTATGAGACTACACGTAAAACACAGAGCCCCAAGCCATGAGTTGCTGCCTCCCCAGAGGTGCTTTAAACTCTCTCCTTTTCAAGAGCATCCAGGAATGGCTGGGGCAGTGTTAGGGCCCTGTGTGTTAGAACAGCTATTTTGCACCTTCTTTTCCTATGAGGAAATGATTTCCAGCTTGGAGCAAAGCTGACTGAAACCAGGGCAGAGACTTCCCACTGGCTTGCATGTGCTGTGACCCAAGACAAAATTCCATGCATATGATCTGGGGCATAAGGCAACCTCATGAGAAACACCCATTTAGATGTTACCTTTGATGACAAGTCATTAACACTCAGGAAAATAATGAACTGTAAAAGCTTTAATTTGGAAGGGGAAAAGGCTGCATTTAATGTCCTGTTGTCCCAAACACTTTAAAAAAAGTATTTGTCCAGTTCTAATATTTAATCTTAAAGGTGAACCATGATTTTCAGTGTATATTTCCAAAGAAGAATGTCTCAGTTCTGATGGTCAAAATGTGGCTCCAAAGGCAGGTGAGATAACCACAGGTGGGGTGAGGGAGGAGAGCAGCTCTTCAGTGAGCCAGGTGGTCCTGTTCAGGACAGACTCAGCTGTGGCTGGGAGATTGGGCAGTTCCCATATGTTCCCAGGTAAAGCAAGAAATTAAGGAAAAGACCACAGTCAGACAGGTCCTGCTTAGTGACTTCTCCTGAATCAGTGAAGTGACAGCCATTGCTAATTGTCAGTAGGTCAGAGAGAGAACAAACATGCCCGAACCAGACTCATCTGGAAAGAAATTAAATGCTGTAACTGTATTTCCTAAGCAGCAGAGACAATTTCTTCTTCTAGCTCTATAAACAAATGAGTGCAATGAAGGAAGGGCAGTTGCCTTTGGAGCAGAGATGGGAGATCATCTACTTTACTGCAATCTGCAAAACCATAGCTGTCTCAGAAAGATTTGCTTATTTCACCATATGTTCCCTCACCTTTCTTAGGAGATACCTTCTACCTGACAGGACTTGGTCATTTTGAAGGGTCCAAGTTATTATGATACATTCTCCCAAAGGGGTGTGGGAACTGGTGTATCATGCAACCTTTCATAGCTGTTGAGCTCTCTTCTGGAGCAATATGATCAACATTCTGTTTTTCAAGGAAAACAGTTTTGAGCAGAGGTTAAAAAGAATAGACTTTATTTGGTTTCTTCTTCAAGAGTAGAGGGGTAAGTAGAAACAATTTTTATATTTTCCAACCATTTCCTCCAGTTTCCTGGAACAACTACTCTTTAAAAATGTAGCTTTGTATCTCTACTATGCCTTCCACTGATCTCCCACAGGTTTTAATATATTCTCCTCACACCCCTTTGTAAGAAGTGAAAATCCCTACAGTAGGGCAGTGCTTTCCCATTTCACATACATACATATTGAGGGACTTGCTAAAAGTCTTCTAGGTAATCATTCCAACCTAAAACTGCAATCCCACTTATTTCTTCCTATGAGTGCCCCATTCTCAGAGTCCACGTGATCCAGTAACATCCATAATGAACAGAAGCCTCCAAGCTTTAGCCAGCTAATTGGGTTTGCTGCCTCAAAGTTTGGTCTTCTCACCATTCCTCCTGGTACTTTGGGAGAAAAGTGCAAGACCTTGCAAGCTTCTAACATGACCAATGGTGATCTTTAAAGTTAAGTTTCAAGCTGGTATTTCTATCTGTAAGAAAACACTTAATCCGTGTTCCTTGGGTCTGTAATACTCACGTTTGACAACCTCCCCCACACTTTGCCATACAGTCAGTGTCTCTCCTTGGATAGGTGTATGGCACCAGATTTCCTTCCAAGAGGCCCCCACCTTTGCATCCTCCAAGCCTTGCCTCCAGCCACACCTCTGTGCGGGTAAGAAGGAAAAAGGTGGGATGGATGTGGGAAAGTGGCAGCTCCCTAAGGGATCATCCTACAAGGAATAAGCCGGAGGGACTGTGTAAATGTAGAACTGTGCAGCACCAATAAATACAAATTAAACTCATAACAAGAAGTGAAATATTAGGGCCAAGGTGTCATTTGGACTGGAGGTTCAGCCAAGTTTTGCTTTAAATTTTTTATTGCTGCAGATAAAGAAAGAGCTTGTATAACATGTTTCTCTCTTTTTTCCTCCCTATCAACCAAAGGAGAAAAAGAAAAAAAATCTTAACTAGCTTTGGTTGTATTTGAGCAAGACTTCAAAGTTTCACAAAAATAAACAGTTTTAGTAGGGAGGAATGCACACTTGTAAAGAGAGAAAATGCACTTTGAAGCCAGCAAGAGACTGCATGCCTCACACAGAGATTCACAGCATCCTCCCTGGAGCAGACAAGTGGTGTCCCCCGACCCCCCCAACCAACTTCTCTCTCACAGGGGGCTGCCTGGCAGCAACACAGTCCTTCG
>VZRE01007248.1:64498-112406 GCA_013396775.1 Cephalopterus ornatus
GCCACTGCTTTGTTCTCTTCTCCTTCCTCCTGCTATGCCCCTGTTGTTTTCTGCTCTGATTGAAAGTTTTGTGTGACTGTAGCTGTCACTGAGATCTGAGTTTGCACAGCACCTAGCACAGTGTCAGTCCTGGCTTAAGATAAGGGCTCTTTGGGGTTGATTACTGCAATGCCAAAAATCTGCATGATCAGTGCAGATCCATAATTTAAGCTTGGGAAAGGAGGAGAGAGGTTTATTTGCCCTCTGCTCCAAGGTCTTACAGGGTGATGGCTGGGGGACAGAACCCTCTTTCTTGGCCATGCTGGGGGGGCTCTGTGCAGTCCTGTCCAGAGGGTGAGGCAAGCTGTCCTCTTCCACAACCCTCAGCCCCTGGGTCTGTCTGTCTCACAACACATATTGATGATGAAAGAGAAAGGGAGAGTGCCTATCCTATTTTAACCCCTTAATTCCTTCTCTCTCTTATGTCTCCACAGCACAGAGCCCCACTGCAGCAGACCCCTTGCAGCAAGCCTACGCTGGAGTGCAGCAGTATGCAGGTCGTTAGTATTAACACTTTCTCCCAATAAACCTTTATCTTCTGTAAAGCCATTAATCTCTGAATACACCTCATGGGGGCTGAGGGAAGGGAGGTGTTTACTAGTACAGTGGCAAGCTGCTGGTCATAGACTCCCAGATTAGGTTTGCACAAACACCAAGCCCAGGGTCTTCTTCCACAAAGGAAGCAACCTCCTCCCTTTTCCCATGGAATTGGCACCAATGANNNNCACTGACCTGTAACCTCAGTGAAATTTCATCAGCAGGATCATGTCTGGTTTGCCTTAGCACAGTGCACAAGTCCAAAATCAGGCCACTGCTTTGGAGGCCACTTGCCATAACAGGTCTCCTGAATGCTGTAGCAAAGAGGGAAAATAAGCACCCAGGCCCTGCAAAGCCACTGCTCCTGTGCCTGGCACAGTATGGAATGCCGTGGACATATCCATTTTTTTGGGTTTGTGTACTGGCCATGCCTCAGTTAGTTAGTCTGAGACTTGCTTAGGAGATACACAGATATCCTCCCAGCTTCCAAGCAGATTTCTCCACAGCTCCCAAAGGATCAGCCTCCACTCGTGTTGCCCTGTATGCTGAGCAGCTACTTTGCAGTTGATGGACTGACACCAGCCAAAGTGACCTGGTGCAGACCACAACCCCACTGTGTTCAGCCTCCCCTCACGAGGTGTCCATGGCCAACGTTGCGAGGAAGCTGCCACCCCAAAATCATTATTTCCTGTGGTAACTGGAGCGATTATGGGCTCCCACTGAGGAATGGCTATTATCTCATGTCAGCGCTGTATCTGGAAACTTAATTTAATTCTCCATGTAGAGCTTCATTTGCTGGTGTTTTAGTTATTGTCATTTATTGCTTGTGAGGTTTGATAGATGGGAAGCAGCTCAACCCTTTGAGCTGTTAATTAACCCCTCTGCACACACATGGCCCCTATCCCCTTCTCTCTGGTCTCACAGATGACCCATACTCTGTATTTTTAGCAGCAAGGCACATCATCTACCATCTGTGGTAGTGAATGGCTCCCCTTGTTTGCTTGGTGGGTGAGCTGAGTTGGGAAAAATTTTTTAATTGCTGCTCACTGTTTCCACTGTGTTTGTGTGAGAGAGAGGAAGCCTTTATGGATATGAAACACAATATATATCCAAGGGTGTACATGCAACTCTGTCCATACAGTGTGTGGACATATGAAGGGAGGAAACACACGTGTGGACTGTTTTTATGAGCATGGGAATTAATCAGGGTACAAGGGATATTACACAGGGGAAATGTGTGCTCGCTCTCTGCATGTGGCTGTCAGCATGGGCCTCTCTGCACTGAGCTCCAGAATGGATGTGTTTGTGTCACCACATGGAATGGTTGTGCATCTCTGCTGGGAAAGATCTCAGTAGAGACCCCCATTTACACTGCATGGCTCTCCACGGTGTTACTGCTGACAAAGCTGAAGGGAGGGTGGGTGCTTAAGGCCATGTGGCACCTCCTGGAGCACAGCCATGGTTCTTCTGTCACATCTCAGCCTGCACAAGATGGCCTTTCACAGAGCCAAAATGTAGGAGGAAAGCCCACCTCTATCTTGGTATGGTGGTTTGGAGTGAAATCGCCTTGATTCCCAGCGCTGAAATCTGTCCTTTCTTCTCGCCCTTTCTCTTCCCTGTAGCTGCTTATCCTGCTGCTTATGGCCAGATTAGCCAAGCGTTCCCACAGCCACCTCCCATGATCCCACAGCAACAAAGAGAAGGTGAGTAAAAGTGACGTCCTCCTTTGTGACCTCAGCAGGCCATCCCCACCACGTTGGTTCCCCTCCTCGTACACCTAGAGTATCCATTAAACACCTGATTGGTCCACTGAGTTTTCCTCCATTTCCACATACGGCACAACACTGTTGTCACCAAGGATAATATGGAGAAACATGCTCGTGGGGAATTACTAGTGCTATGTCCTCAGTTCTGGGGAGGAGAGCATGCTGACGTGCATAGGCCATGGAAAGACCTGCTAGCATCATAGGCAATAATGTCCAGTGGGGATCTGCATCTGAGAATGCATATAAAAATGCAATTGCATTGAAATAAAGAACTTTGTAGAAAACTCCTTCATTAAAAGTAACGTGATTTCAGACACCTGCTATTTGGAGATCAAGGACTGGCTATTTAGAGTAGCTTATCTAGTCCTTTCAGCCTCCATTGATAATCTGGAAACAGAAGTCAGATCCTGTAGAGCACAGTCTCTATATCAGGATGAGAAAAACCATGTAGCAAAGGTACCGATTTCTTTCAATGACTATCAGAGGAGCCTGGGTAATCTAGTCCACAGTATTGGGTGGCTTCACTGAAGACATGAAAACTACAGAGAGCTAAATGTAACATTATTGCATACAAACACTTTGGGATACAACTATGCCATGTAATTTTCCCTTTACAGTCAGTGGGGAGCAGTGGAATCCTCAGAGGCAATCCACTTGGGTAGCTCCAATTGTCCTCCAAGGAGTCCACTGCTCCCTTTTGACAAGGAGAAGGGGTTGCTTGCCTAAGTGAGGCTTTAAAGTCAGGTGCTCCAGCTTAGCAACCCTCATTTTAATCATTACAATTTAAATTTTATCCTCTATTAGATCACTACTTCAGATATATTCTATATTATATGTGTTACTATATATAAGTAATTACATTTAATGTTTTAGTGTAGTATAAGAGTCAGAATGAAATGAATCAATATTACACTATCAAACTAAAACTTTCTGATGGCCTAGAACTACTTTGGGGGAGAAATCTCATTCTGTAAGAAAATTAGAAATGTTGGCATTTCCATCTAATTTGGAATTAATTTTTTTCGTATGTCAGAATTTTCTGGGGAACACAACTTCCAGCTTCTGATTAGCTCCAGTACATGTCCCTGCTGTGAGAACAGATGCACAGACCTATCATATCATTACAGAGATGTTTCCCCCATGCTGAAGGACTTTGCTTTTTATTACTTACTGGGGCTAGATTAAGCACAGAACAAAATGGCGAGCAGATCATTACTCAGCACAGCATAGTGCCAGGAACCATCAGGAGCAGGGGAAAGCTGTGGTGCACACTTTGAAGACCCGCTGCCTGAAGATCCCTGTGTTCACAAGGGATGGTGTGCCTCTGTGGGTTGGGAGTGAGTGTCACCCAACGGACAGGTTATCTCATAACTCTTTACTCCTTCCTGTAAGCAGCTGGTATTGGAGATGAAGGTGGTTGGAGGCCAGAGATAAGAGATGTACAACCAGTTCAATGCAAGTTAGCACTCCCAATGTCCCTCATTTTCCTGCAATGTTAGGATGCTGTGGCTTTCTCTTCTGCTAGAGGGATAATCTATGAGACACAACACTCCCTTTTAGCAGAGGGTCAGGACCTTTAAGCATCTGTAACCTTTAACAGGAAAACACAGCAAGAGGGAACTCTAATAATAATAATAATGCCCAGTGCTGAGAAGAGTATGTTTGCAAGGATGTGCACAAACATCGATTCGTTAGTGAAGCAGCCCTACCACAACAGTAACACCAATGATCACACTGTTAATAACAATGCTAAACTCTCCGCTCCTGGATCCCAGTTGGATAACAAGCCCAGAGATGTTTGGCTGCTGGAACCTTCCTGTAGAGATTAGTCATTACTTCCACACAAGCACTGAGGCTGATGGCAGCTAACAGGGCGCATGGGGTGGAACAGATCCAAAACTATCAAAGCTTGAGATGAAATCTTGATTCAGGTCACAGAAAACTTAGAGGTAATTTTACATTTGTATGGTATTACTCATCTTAATGTAGTTTCTGAAACTCAGAAGTACACTTATGTATTAAAATAACATGGTACAGGCTTGTGACTGTCACGTGCCCTGTTCTCAATCACTCTGGGGACTGAATAGGAAGAAGATGCAGAGGAAGCAATGAAATTCCAGCCTCTGAGTGTTTGCTGTAGAGGTGAGGTGTGCAGCTGACCAGAGTGCTGCAGGCTAACTTCACACAACATTACGGGACAGCCCAGTTTTAATTACTGTTGGAAAACAAGTCTAATCATAGCCTTTCCTTATGACAGTGCCTCTCAGTGTTGGGGATGCAATGATACATAGTTGATATCTCAACAGGTATGTGGAGTTAACTCATGTTGACAGTGGGCACCCAAGGACAATTTGGGTTTGTAGCTGTCCTGGTGCTGAAAAACTAACAGTGAGCTGAAGCGTCAGGAGCACGGGCAGAGCAATGGCGTAGCAGCTCAGGTCCAACCAAGCCAAATCAGCCATGTGGTTCTGTGCCCTCAGTCACAGGTTTTCCATTATCCAGCATGGTTTCCCTGTAATCTACAGACCATTCATAAACTGTGCGTTCCTTAAAGCCCCTCTTTCTTTTTTGTCCAAATCAAGGCTATCTGTGCTTCTTGTGTATAAATGAACAGAAATATATATAACTTAAAGTCATAAAACCAAGAGCCATGGCAGACATCAGTGTAAAAATGAAAATTCATTCTCTCCTCATAATGTGTCATGAGGGTTAGATTTCAAGTTGGCTCAGAGCCTTTTTGAAAACAAAAGTAAAGTCTTTGGTAAATAATTTTATTACTGTATTCAGCCCTGAACTGCCAAGTATACTGATCTCCAATAACCCATTAACTCTGTTCAAAACAAGAACTTTCTCTCCAGCAAGTTAGTTGGAGTCTTCAGTAAGGTTTTCCCATGCCTACTGTGATTTTCCTCTTGCTCCAGTGATTGGAGCAAGTGATTGCTCCAGTGATTGGAGCAAGTGCCTTAAAACTCATTGCATTTATGCACTGAGAACTAACTTAGACTTTCATAGAATTCTGAAATGAACAACTCACAGAATAATAGAATAGTTTGGGTTGGAAAGGACCTTAAAAACCCTAGTTCCAACACCCTGCCACAGGCAGGGTCACCTTCGACTAGAGCAGGCTGCTCGAAGTCACATCCAACCTGGCCTTGAACACTTCCAGGGATGAGGCATCCACAACCTCTGTGAGCAACCTGTGACAGTGCCTCATCACACTCGTAGTGAAGAATTTCTTCCTAATGTCTTGTTCTTTGGTTTCTTAAAAATATACATATATGTACGATGAGACAGCCATATACACAGACCCATAGTCTTATATGGGGTGCCCATATTAACTTGAAGCAGGCAAAAAAAATCCCACAAGGTAGAAGGGCTGAGGCAGACAGATCATGTTTTGTGAACTCTTTACCAAGGACTCTAAGTGAAACAGGTAACTTACAGATGGATTCAACAAAAAATTGCTTGTTAAACTCTAATGGCAGGATTTTCATATGTGAGGATGACAAAACAAATCAAACTGTCCCAATTTTTTTTTTTTTTCTCAGAAGCAGGTGGCATTTTCAGCACTGAAAATTAGTGAAAGCCCCTCTGTAGCTGGAAACAAAGCCAGTTTGTCCTTGCGTGTCTGAGTCAGTATGGGAACCCACAGCACAGGTTTCCCAGCCACGTTTCAGAGCTGAGCTGGGCTTTGAGCATGGTCCCTGCTTTTTCACACCTTCTCTGGTCTCTTACTCTTGGTCTCTGAGTCGTGTGAGGGAAAAGTTGATTTCAAGGTGACCTAAGGGTTGTTCTCTCCTTGAGCCAAGCCACTAAACATGGTCTAGCTGAAGTTGTGTGCCTCCTGGTCTGCCTTATGCCTTGGTAGGTGTTTCTCAGCACACACAGGCAGAATCCGTCCTCATGCACAACGAATCCAAGACCCCAGGAAATGCAGCTGGTATTTTTGAAAGAATTGGCCAGTTTTACAGAGCAAACTGCTGGCTCTGGTGATGTCAGTGGGAATTTTGCCACCAATTGCAGCAAAGCCAAGATTTTACCCATTCTATTATAATGTGGATCTCAAATCCCATTGCAGAAGTGCTCTGGGGCATGTTCAGATGAAGGAATTAATTTTTTCCCAGTTATTCTGGACCATGGTCTTCTCCTGGGCAGAATTTTCTCAATTTTAAGAGACACCTAAGGGGGTTGGTGTTTGTTTAACACTTTCAGACTGTTTCATATCTAGCTTACCATGCCAATAACTCTGTATTGTGTGGAAGCAAATGGCAGCAAGGATTGGAGAAGGGATAGTTGCTCGGTGAGGAGACTGAAGAAGAGGCAGACAGGAGGTGGGGGGAAGCTAGAAAAGCTTGGCATGAAATAGGGGAGCCTGATTGTGGGCCACTGAGGTTCAAAAGTAATTTAGCTAAGCAGATGACCGGGTACCTAATTAGTTAATTATCCCACCATACCACTATCCCCCACATTTGGAAGAAACCCTTTTACCATTCCCATGACCTTTAGGAAACGCACAAGATGTAAAGGATCAGCTGTTCCTTCATGACAGTCCTTTTAGTAAATTAGTGGGGAAAATTGTGCTTAGCAAATATTCATTAGGGCTTCATTTTCCATTAATCCAAAAGGAAATGTGGAGAGCCTGTGATTTCAATCATGCTGAGGCCCAGGAATTTTAATGAGCTTTAAATGGGCATCTGCCAGAATTCTGACTTCACCGTACTTCTCCTGCCAGCCAGGGGGATGAGTAATGGCTAATAAAAGGTGGGAGCATCTAGGCGAACTCGTCTCCCCAACAGGAAAGGCAAAGTTGTAATTTGCTGTGTTATGACACTGTAATTATGCCCTGATGAAGAAAACGAGAGTATTTAAAAACCCTTTCCTTCCCCACAGACATAAAAGGGGGAAAGTTGACTGAGTCAGGTCACAGGGTTGTAGGCACATGGACTCGGGGGAAGGAGGAAACCCTCCTTCTCTCTGACCTCTTACCCTTTTGGCAAAGGGCATGCACTGTATCCTCTCTCAGCAAAGCAGGGCTGGAGTTACCTGTTGAGGCCAGTGTGGAGCTGGGCATTACCTGGAAATACGTTTGGAAATAAGACAATGAAAAAAAGAATCCCCGTCTCCTCAAACTGTACAGTTTTCTGCTATTGAACACTGCAAAGGTGTTTAGTGTTTAATTTTTTCAACCAAACCTATTGGACACACCTGCTCCCTTTAGACTGTCGCCCAAAAACAACATGCTTTAAAATAAAAGTCAGGTTGAAAAGTTTCATTCTAGACTATTTGACCAGAGGCAGGTTCTCCCTCTTCTGTCCCAAAGTACAACTTCAACAGAACATTTTTTGAGGGTCTCTACTTTAACAAAACTTCATATTCCAACTAATAACTCCTCTCTGGATATTTTCCCCAGGAACTCTTTGAAATCTGTAAAAGAATATGTTACAGCATTGAGGCCAAAATCTAATCCCTGTTGTCTAATAATCTGGACTTACATCCATCTCTCTGGAGATGGTGCTGCAGTCCCTCCTGCAGAACCCTCTAGAATGGAGGGCATGGCCAAACTGTCCTGATCTGGGGGAGTCTTCAAGATGAATCACACTGGGGACTGAGTGGAAAGTTCTACAGAACAAAATGACCCTGTGGGTTACAAGGAAAAAAAGAAAACTATGAACCTTATTCTTTCATTCTTTGTGTTACTATTCCTTCATTCTGCCTTTCCATAGCCATATGTGCTGGTGCATTCCTCTGTCTCTAGATTTTATCCTGGTGTCTGTCCTGGGAAGGTTAATGAAGTTAACCTAGTCTCTAGGTGACTTTTTGAGTTCCTGGTCTTGTGCTTTATCCATTACTCTGAGAGTCTACAAGCTGCTTCCTAGAGGTGATCCTTCACCACTCAGAGAGAGAGGATGCCAAAGTAAATCTCTACCATGTGCTTTCTCATATCCTATTTCTCTTCATTCATGAGTCTTCTTTTTCTCTTGATAGGACCAGAGGGCTGTAACCTGTTTATCTACCATCTGCCCCAGGAGTTTGGGGATGCTGAGCTGATGCAGATGTTCCTGCCTTTCGGTAATGTCATCTCCTCGAAAGTGTTTGTGGATCGGGCGACAAACCAAAGTAAATGCTTTGGTGGGTAAAGATAACAAAACAATTAGATTCATCCAGGAAAGGGCTTTCTCTGAATACTTTACCTTTCAAACTGCTTTCTTTCTGCTTAAGCTTTATGATTTCTCTCAACTTACTCCT
Organism: Cephalopterus ornatus; assembly: GCA_013396775.1. Taxonomy (NCBI): domain Eukaryota; kingdom Metazoa; phylum Chordata; class Aves; order Passeriformes; family Cotingidae; genus Cephalopterus; species Cephalopterus ornatus. Next base: position 73,087 of record VZRE01007248.1, read on the forward strand.
GTCAATACTTTCCCCCTTCCCACTTTCTCTCCTAATTGTCTCATGCTCAGAGTTGTGTGTGCTACTTAGAGGCGAAGGTTTGGCATTTCACCAGCAGCAAGATGCTGCAGCTGCTGGTGGTGGGCTGCAAAATATCCCCCCTTGTAAGGGGAGGTGGGGAGGGGACAGGAAAGACTAAAGAACCTGGAGCAAAGGGCCGGGGCTGTGGGATAGGTAAAGTATTGCTGGGATCAGCAGAGGGAGCATGTGGCAGAAGGGGAGTTTCTGTAACTAAGGAAGAAGAAAAGACAAACATGGGGTCACGGGGTTGAAGGGAAGACAGAGAGCTGTGGGGGCAGATTTTCAGCAGCTGTGATGCATTAAACTGCAAGGGGATAAGGGCTGAACATCAGCTGAAATTCTGGTCTTACAGTGTGGGATGGGATGGGAAAGGAAGGGAAGGGAAGGGAAGGGAAGGGAAAAGGGGTGTGGAGGGGAGGATCCAGGATGGCTCTTGGAAGATCACAGTCAGACATGCTCTGAGCCCACTGGACCCAAGGCAGCACTCCAGCAAATACAGACAGACCTGTGCCTCACTGACAGGCTGTGCTAGAGGCTGAGTTTGAAAGCTGCACCGGGCTCACACAGCTCTGGCCTCACCACTGGCTCAACCTCACCATCTGGAGCAGCAAAAGAGCATAGCCTGAGCTGCCTGTGGGGCAGCAAGCAGGAACATCCTGAGGGTGGGCTCAGCCAGCCAACAGCCATGGGGTAATGTGTGTATGGGGTTTCAGTGGTATGCTGCTGTTTGCAAAGGTTCCCTTGTGGCAGTGCAGCAGCATGGGGACCCTGCCAGGATATCTCCCCCATCCATGTGCCCACCACTGGGATCTGTAATTTCTCTGCCATCCTGCACTCTTTGCAGACCTTCCCCGAGAAGTGCAACAGAACAAACTATTGCTTTTCTTTTCCTGTTACTTGCAGCTAATCTGGACTCTGTCTCTCAGACAAACTTCCAGAGTTAAGACTCATTGGAGTTTCATTTGATTTTACAGCCACTCTCAATCTCCACACTATGCTTCCCTTCCATGCTGCCTTCCTCTTTCCCCTCCTGAGCAGCCCACCTCCCAACACTCTTACCTCATCCCTTGCTAGCTATGATGCACGTCAGACAGTACTTTAAGTTTTGTGCCTTTTCTTTGTGCACAGCTCCTCCTGCACAACTGTAGAGGTTTTGAAGAGAACATTTTCCCCTCTGTTTGAAGGAGCCCTGACACCTGATGAGAGGGACACAGAGCTCCCCTTCACCAGGAGTCATTGGGTTGCTGCACTCTCAAGCACCAGAGGAATGAAGGACAAAAGGTTTGGTGTGCAGAGGCAGTTGGGAAATTCAAATGAGAATTCAAAATTATGAATTAACCCTGTTCTCTCCAGAGCCCACCTGCTTTATAGAGCTCCTACTATATAAGAGCTTGTAACAAGATAAATAGACCACCAAAGATCTAGGTGACATTGAGAACTAACACTCCAAAGAGATCCACAGATTAGAAATGGACTTTTGGCAGTGAAATTGTCATCAATATTTAGAGGAATACTGAGCCTGGTTCTCCACATATTGACAAGGGGGAAGACCACAGGTAAATGGAGAAATGAGGTGAGAGCTGAGTTCAAAAAGACAGAATGTCTTCTGGGCAGGTATTAGCCTTATCCCCACTCAGCTCAAAGGCCTGTGGCCACAAGGCTTCATTAGGATAGCCACATATACCTAGTTTGTGGGACAGTGTTTTGGAGCTGCATTTTTTTCTGTTCCCAAGCTACTGTGAGATCAAAGTTGATAAGTGAGCAGGAATTGAGGGATCTTAGCAGAAATTTTTCTTAACATTGAGTCTCCCTGGGAGAGACTAAGCATCAGCTTGTTGGATGAATTAAACTCCAAAACTAATTGTGGGATATTGAAGCCTGAAATAGGAAGGTGCCCTTTGGAAGTGTTGACACAAGCTCACAGGCCAGAAGAAGAAGGAATTAGACGTTGCTAGTGGATCTTGGTCACCTTATATTAGCTTCTGAGACACAAATATCCAAGTCCAGTCAGTTTTGGGTCCCAGGTGTCAAGCCTCAGTTTTCTTTGGATTTAACTTAATTATCCATACAGCTGTGATGGTTGGTCTCAAACACGTTGACTATGCTGCCATGCGCACCATGTCCAGAAGGATAGAAACAGCAGAAGCACAGGTATCCAGTTATATCAGGCATGACATGCTGCATTTCAAAACCTCCCACCTTGCTTTAAAACAATGTAAAAATGTAAAGGGGGGTACAGAAAATCAGGCCTTTCATTTGTTTTTGCTAAGACCGCTGAAGCTGGCATTGCTTGTAAATTTTTGTTCAGGAAGTAAATTCAAATAAAAAAATAAATTAGTTTTTCCTGAAGGAATAGAAGGGATTTTATTAACTTTGAAAGTAAGAAAATTCCTTCCTTTTCTGCTTAAACATTTCCCAAAACTCAACGTGTAAGAACATAGCATTTGCATTCTGTTTCACTTTTTTTTAACCCAGCTAAAGCTCTCCAACTGCTAGCCTGGGGGGACAATTCTGTCTGGCCCCAGAAAGATATTCCACCATTATATGACCTTTTAAAATATATCTGCTATGCAGATCCCAAATAAATTGCTGTAACAAAGTCTAGCCCAAGGTTGTCAAGAAATTGTCAAGAAGTCCTGCTTTAGACAAACTTTAAAAAGTCTATGAAGAAAAATGTCACCATGTTTTTTTCCACAGGAACAGAAAAAACTTCATTTGCTGCTTTTGTCTCACTGTTGCAGCTGTAAGCTGCACCTGTAAACAGCTGGCCCAAACTGAATAAGTCAGTAGAGCGGCATGTCAAAATAGAATTTTGGAGGGCCACAATGATTATCAGGGGCTGCAGCACCTCTCCTGTAGATAGAGTTGGGGTTGTTCAGCCTGGAGAATAGAAGACACTGGGGAGACTTCATAGCACCTTCCAGTATCTAAAGGAGATACAAGAGAGCTGGAGATGGATTTTGAAAAGAATATTCATTGATAGAACAAGGGGGAATGGCTTTAAAATGAAAGAGGGGAGATTTAGCTTAGATATTAGGAAGAAATTCTTGTCTGTGAGGGTGGTGAGGCACTGGCATAGGTTGGTTGCCCAGGAAAACTCTGGCTGCCCCACCCCTGGAAGTGTTCAAGGCCAGGCTGGATGGGACTTTGAGCAACCTGGTCTAGTGGAAGGTGTCCCTGACCACAGTAGAGGGGTTGGAATGAGAGGATCTTTAAGGTCCCTTCCAACCCAAACCATTCTATGATTCTGTCATTCTATGATTTTATTCCTTACTATTTGGCTCTGAATTCTCCCCTGCATTTTGAGTACAAATTTATCTCTTTTAGTGATTACTGGCAGGATAGTGTCAGGGCAATCATGGGCATATTAGGAAGAAGGTGAGATCGGCCACAAGCCTTTCTCCTGGTTTCTGGAGTCCATGACCCTGCAGAGGACCACTAGAACCTGCATGTGCTAAAGAAACTACGCCTGATCTGGAAGCCTTTGACTTTCCCAATTCAGAGGCAAACAGCAAACACCAATACCATATATAAAACTCCAATATCATATATAAAAATCCCACCAATATCATATATAAAATGTGAAAGTGCTTAAAGTATGTCTGTGCTTTTCCATAGTGGGACTGCCTGCTGTAGTGTGTAAGATTGCCTGAGAAACAACCCTGACTTCTCACTGAAAAAAGTCATTTAAACTGGAAGGCTTCTTTGCCTTTGACTTTTCTTCTACTGCACAAATCCAGGCTAGACCCAAATCCTTCATTTTCTCTTACAATTTTTCCAACCTCTGGCTTTTATTTCCCCTCCACTCCTACCCTGATGCAACTGTAACATGGCCAAGTGCAAGCCACCTTTCTCTTTTCCATTCAACAACACCCTGTCTATCCCTATGGCCTGAGCCTCCATCACACCAACTATATCAGCATCTCCTCGGGTCTCTCCTCAGACTCTGCCTTATCCACATTCTTGTATTCAGAATTACTGATTTCACCTTCACAGCTCTTCATCATTCTGCCCTTCTCTTGCCTCTCTCACTAGCCCTTCATTCAAAGTCCAGACGGTACATGCACTTCTTTTGCAGCCAGCATATTTATCCTACTGAGCCATGCTGTCTATTCCCACTGAAATAGCAGTGCCACAGCAGGTACCATTGTCTCACTCAGGGAAAAATTACATTGAGTCGGATATTCCTTGAAGACAGTGACTCCCATTCTCACAGTAGGCTGGTCCAAGAAGTCTTGCATGGAGGTACAGTGTGCCACAGCCTGAATGTAAACATCTGCAGGACCCCAGAGCTTGTCTCTGCACAAGGCAGAGATTGCACTGTGTCTCACACCTTCCCACTACACGCATGTAAGTTGTTCTGTGTGTAGGTATGCTAAATGTCAGAGGATGTGAAAAACATTTTTGTGCTGGTCTCAATGGTTCTGGTGATAATTTTCCTCTGAGTTATGCAGATAGTTCAAATGTGAGCAGTTTATGTACAAGGATGAAAGAAAACTCCAGAAAAAATGACCCTATTAAGGCTGCAAAGGCAAGTAAGCAATGTGAGAAGAGCTGTTCTTCACCATGCCCACACATGGCTAACTCTACCTCTGTCATAGGGTGATGCAAGAATACAGCCCAGGAACACTCACTGTTGTCTCATAAGACACATTTTAAGAAAGCATTTGAAGACAATAAATTAGTGAAATATAGAGAGAGACATCTTCTAGAAAAATGTCTTAACAGAAAAAAGAGAGAAAAAGATAGGTTTGGGAAATATTAATTAGGAAGGCATGACAGAAATTAGAAAAACGAGAACACGGATGGAGCAGAAGAGGTCAAAGGGTTATCCCAAAGGGTCAAATAAGATGTAGATAAATTAAAGCTGGAGGAATTGCTTTACTGGAACACTTGGAAATTCATTCCTCAAGTCACTTCTTTGGAAAAGCAATAAGCACCTGGATCTGCCAGCTTTTTGCACACAGCTGAACAGTAGACACTGACAGGCCAGTTCTGCACTATGGTCCCCACATGTCTCCTTGGCATGTGCCTGTTTCCCGTATCCAGTGGTGTGGCAGCTTCACTTTCTCCCCACGGGACAATGACTCCATAAGAATGTCAACATCCGCCTTACGCGCAGAGAGACACTGTTTTCTCCCTCCACTCAGCTCGACATGCTCTGACACCCCAGGTGTAAGCAACCACAACTGCCAGATGTTTTTCTCCTTTTCTGTGCACTCTGGACACACCTTCCCATCAGCAGACGGGATGTCTCACCCCTTTTTGAAATGTCCCACAATAAATAAAGCAAGGAGCATTCTAGCTTTGACTACAAAATACAATGGCTTCTTAGGACCATAGATTTATACGTCCTAAAGGAAATACCTTGTTTGACTCCTCTTACAATGTGAACATATAGTTTCATTCCAGATTCCTGCAGGCCCTGCAGGAAAGTTGAAAGTTACTAATGGGCCACGTCATTTGAAAAAGCATCCAGTCTTCTCTGAAGTTGCCAAAATAGAGAAAATAACACCACTTGATGAGGGTCATAACAGTTAATTAAGTTTGCTGTTAAATATTTCTATTCCCTACTAAACTCATCCTAGCTCATGAAGAGAAACTGAAGAGACAAAGGAGAGAGATTAAAAGTGAGAAAAGCAGTGAGAAATGAGAACTGAACACAGGAGGGGGCGAAGCTCAGAAGAAGGGCTAAGGGATGGGTAGAGCTTGTATCATGTTATTAAAAACATGCTGTGGCAGTTAAATGCTGCAGTGTGGTGGTAAAAAGGTGGAGTGGGAGATGCAAGGCAGCAGGTAGGTCATGATGATCTACAGGGTTTCAACCTGGAAGCTGAAACAGAAAGAAGAAAGACGCACCAAGAGAGTAGGACACTGACAAAGCTATGCAGGGCCCTGGGATCAGGGGCATTGCATATTAGGTCTAAAGTGCATTGGCAGCACTCCATAAGACATAGGAGTGGAACAAGGGACCCAGAGGTACATTAGAAAAATATTGTTCAGCACCTGCTGACAATGTGCCTCCAATATGCCCTGCCAAATGTGGCACTTTCTCATTTAAAAAAAAAAAAAAAAAAAATTAAAAAAAAGCGCCAACAACTCTCCTTGAGTTCATACAGAGAAATGAGTTCAAATGAGAAATGAGGAATAAGGTGTTGTAAGGGAAAGAAATTCCAATTGCACATTCCTACCCCATATAGGTGATCATGGGTCAACCTAGCAGTGTTGCTTGGGTTCCCCTTCTTGTACGCTGACTCCTTTGCACAGTGCTTTAGGAAGCACAGATGAGGAGAGTTATTTATCAGATCAAAGGTTTTGGGGGCTTCTTTCCTGACTGTTCTTTTGGTAAAAAGAAATTCTTACCAGATAGATACAATATCAGAAAGGACTTGAGAGAGAGAGATAGCTCTGTTTTCTGCTGTTAAAGTAAATTTAGTTGTTTTTTTTTTTTTTACTGTTAAACTGATTTCAAATTTCCTCAGGAAAGTCTCTACCTGATTCTTTCTCCATTTAGCTCATAGAATTAGGCTCTGTTGTTTACTTTTCATAATATAGTGGCAATACATTTTGTTTCATATCCTTGGGAAATCTCAGATTGTCATTGCCATATAGGTACAGTCTGAAGATCAAAGCTCACAGTGCAATGGAAGAAGCCACTAATTTCAGTGCCTGAGCTGAGACAATACCAAAACAATTTTCCAGGCACATTAAACATGCCAGACCCCTGGTATTTTTTGGTTCAGATCAGCACTAGTTTGCTGTGGTCTTCTCCACTCTGAAGGACCTGGCACAGGCAGACAGCCAAGGAGAAGATCATGAGGTGTCCAGCTTAGTGGAAACCGATCCAGGGGGAGGAGGACATTGTTGGTGTGCTTTGAGCTCCCACAGGAAAGGGAAAGGGGGCAAAAAGGTTTAATATTTGCTAGCTACTCTCTCTTATACTCCAAAGCAGCCAGGCTTTGAGACTTCAGGTTTGCAAAGTAAGGATGGAACTCTTTTCCAGCTGATAAGGGAAAGAGTTGTGTGAGTAAGAAAGAGAAGGAGCTGTTCATCAAGCTCACTGCACAGCCCCTCCAGCCATTGCAGTTGGTTGGGGGAGACTTTAGGGGGACGAGGAGGAGCGGGAGAAGTATTAGGGCTGTGAGGCACTATTCATTTACAAACTATAATTAATTTGATGTTTAGATTAATTTCTGATGCACTCTCAAAGGTGCACTGAAAGCATTTTTCCTTTATTATAATGTTGATTGCTTATTGGGGAGATAAATCTAACTGTCAGTTATGCACTGACTTACCAAAACTTTCAGACCATGCAAGCATGTATGCATAAGGAACAGCTGTTTGCAGTTCTCCGGTTAAAGGGACAGCTCTGTCTTTTCCCAATAACTCACATTAAAGAAAATCTATACGTTGTACACAGAGACTTCTGCTTTCTTTTGTAGCTCAACAATTTATTAGACAAGAATATGTTAGCAGGATCTATCTTCTGTTTATATGGCTGTCCATGTGTCTATCACTGTTCTATCCATCTCTTCCCACAAGTGATGAAGTCTATCCAGAATTTTTTTTTGTAAGTTGTGGATATGTGGGTGCATACCTACTCACATGCACACTTACACAACAATTTTAAATGTCCTTACTCCTGGGGTAATTAAGTGGAAGAATTCATTACTGCAGGGTCATTGTGGCTAGTTCTTTAATGACCTTCAAAGGGGAAATGTTCACTATGTGAACATTCACTAATACAAATGACCAATGTTAATAGTTGACACCAGAAGAAAGAAAAGAGAGGAAAGAAAAAAAAACCCAGACTTTTTAAAATAGTTTAAAAGCCTACTGTTCTGAGCTGCAAATCAATGCATCAGCACAGGAGAAGAACCTGACTGGGCTCTTGTGTGCCTGCACAGATTGGAATCTGCAGCCACCTCTTCTGAAAACACTATGACATTAGATAGAGTAGATGAAATTGAACTGTGTACAGCTGGTCCTACACATGCTCCAAGGATATTATAGTTTCACATGCAAACACCCCCAGCTTTGGAAATGCCAGAGGAGGGGTTTTAGTGCTACTTTCATTACGGTCAGAAGCTTCTGTTCAGAAGTCCTAACAATGACCCCTCCAATGGGCAAGCTCATTTCTGAATTCAAAGGGATGGATTTGCAGAGTGCAGACTCAACTCAACCTACTCTTGAGAGACTGCAGATCCACTGTGATATTTTGTCTACATATTATATGTGGGTTTATTTTTTGTTTTCTCAAGATCTCTCTGATGCAGGGCAAATTCAAGCTGTACAACGGGTGAGTCTCTATCAGTTCATCCAACCATCCAGCCATCCTGTGCATATATATCTATCTTCAACTTTTCTATAGCTATCTATCCATCCTTTCTCATCCACTCTACAGAACTGTGCTTCAGCATCTTGAAGTTTGTTGGCTAGGTAGTCACCGAGCAGCTTTTCAATAGATCCTCACATCTCTGTGCTTGGTCTCAGGCCTTCCTTCCACAAGATATTCAAACCCTGCTATGAATATGAATTTATTATTACTTCCTCATCTGTTTTCTTAAGGCCTTTCCCAGAAGAGCATTTGAAAGATCCAGAGAGCCAAATAACAGCAGTATGACAGTGTTCACAGTGTCTTCATTTCACCAAGGGGCTGAAACCTCAGGTCATGTACCAAGCACCAAGGAAAGAAGAACACACAGTAGAGCTTCTTCTTCAATGGCAAACTAAAGAGGCCTCACATAATCGCTCAAATGCTGTGCCATAATAATACATATATTTTTAACTTTTTTTAAACACCATTGTCTTGATTTGGGCCACGACAACTCACAGCATGACTAAGCAATGACTGTCTCTTGGACACATTCTTTTGAGAGAAAAGAGAGTTAAGTGATGTAGATTCAAGCTCCGGTAGACCACTGGCACTCAGAGCCTGCTCTATTTTGCTTAATAGCAAAAAACCAGTTTAGGAGGTCTCATTAAAGGAATTTTGTGATATATGATACACCCAGCATAACTGCGATGTCATGGCAGAAATAGGGAAAAATTCCAATTTTCCAAGGCAGCATCTGATTGTACAATTACAAAACCATCCTTTCCCTGCCTTATTTACTGTCTACATTCCAACACTTGCAAAAATGAGTCTGATTCATTGCCATTTTCTCACCGTTATGTTATTCATTCTCGACAGTAATTAAAACAAGGATGCTATGAAAGAGAAAAATACAGAAATATGTGGTTAGAAGCAATGACTTTATGCAAACACAAAACAACACAGAATTAAAATTTTATAGGTAACATAATTTCTTGCATTTCTAACTCGAGTGCTTAATTTTGCAACCTTATCATTGTTTAAAGGTATGGGTGCATGTGATATCTTCCCTTTTCAAGTAAGCAAACCAAAATCAAAAAATCTCCAGACAAGACTAGATCTTCAAAAAATATACACTGACATATTCAAAGACTGTCATCAGTGTAACAAGTTGCGGATCCCCATAAAAACAGGTATAGCTTTCTTAACCATTTACGGTTTCATCTATCTCAAATCCCCTCAAAAATTCAGCATCAGCTCCTCTCTCTCCACAGTGTTGATCTGTCACATCACATATGTACAAGTATGTACACTATATATGTGTTATATATGTACTAGATATATATTTCTTCAATAGCAAATTCAGATGCAAGTTATTAAAACCAATGAAAATTGTTGAACAAGTGGTTTGAGTCTGGGCAACCTGCTCCATTGCTTGCTGGCTTTCAAGCTAAAAAGCTTTTCCTTGTATTCAGTCTGAACCCCAGTTGTTTCCTTTTATATCTCGTCTCTCATTCCACCACCATATACAACCATGAATTATAGAATATCTCAAGTTAGAAGGGACCCATAAGGATTATGCCACTTTCACCAGTTGAACTTCAGTGCCCTTCATATTTAGCCAAGCATGTTTACTGTTCTAAAAGGGAGGAGGTACAATTAACATCTAAGAGGAGTTGCTGTCTTTGGCTACTTCACAGGCAACAGATTTTCTCCCTTTTTGGCAACATGACCTACAAATTTGATTGTGTTCTGACCATGTAAAGGTGAAATTAGATGATTTTTCTAAAGACAGGTCTCTACTGACCCTTTCAAATCCTCCCCTAGAAGGATATCCAGTAATTGTTAAAGCCTAGTCATTGTGCATCTTCTGACATGGCTGAACAGGTTCCAGAAGGATTATGGTGTTACTGGGCTTTAAAAAATGTTTATAAAAGAATTTTCACTACTGGATTTTTTAATTCAATGCAAGAGCGACTTATTTTTTTAGGGGTGACTCATATTTTTCCCCCATCCCTTCAAACTAAGATTCCTGTGCAAATTATCAATAAACATCATGCCTTTCCCAGGTCTTCAATTTGTCTATTCATAAACGTGTTTTCAAACAATATTTCTACTCCTCTTATTCACTAATTAATACACAAGCTTATTTTCCCATCTCCTACCCAAGGATGAATAAAGAGCTCAGACAGATCATTGGGCAGGGGCCCCAGAAGATATTTAGATCAAGATTTAGTCAATCTGTGATATAAGTCCCACAGATTGAATGTAACTCTTCTGAGGAACTGCAGGTGGTTTTTCACTGAGATCTCTAGGATTCAGGATACTCTTTTGAAGACCATTAATAGTGGATGTTCTGCAGGCAAACCACAGGAATCTGTCAGCAGCTATACTATAATATGATGGTGTTTCATTCCTATTGATGTTGTTGAAAAAAGAAGCCAGATGATCATTTCCTTGACCATGGAAGTCTTATATTAACACTGAAAGGACCACAGATGTAATAGCTGGTTGGATCTGGAAGAGATGTTATCTTCCAGCTTAAAACATAGCTGTACAACTCTTTCCCTTCCTCTCTTGCTACCCAACATAGGTCAGTGCCAGTTCACAATATTTAGAGGTGTCCTTCTTTGCTTTCCCTTCCCAATGACTCACTGCATATGAGAAGGTTTTTTTTCCTTTGAGTTCACTTTTAGTTCTGTTAGCTGGTTTTCACACAGTCGCCTCCACAGAAAGTAAAATACTGGTTTGAAAATTCTGGCAAAAAAACTGTTCATCATCATGCCTGGGCTCCGAACAGAAACTTCCAGACTGTCCCACCAGAGAAGGTCTTTTTATTGAGTTGCCCCAAACTACCCATAATGAGGTATCAGGTGTTCAACAACATGAAGGGAAGAGGTGATTAGTTGTTCATCTAAGTAATGGTCAGCAAGAGCAAGATGGGTAGATCCTGTGCATTGCTGCACCAAGAATGGATCTATTACAGAGTCCCTGTGACATGACTGACAAAAACAGTCACTAGTACAGTTCACAGTGCACCTTCCTGGTAGGATTTCCAGCTTTTTTTGGATGTTTTGGGGTTTGGGTTTTTTTCTTTGATTAGTCCAGGAAGGAATTTCCTTCACTGCTACAAAATATTTTCAAAAAAAGGTCACTTTTTATGATACTTGTCTCTTATAGGCCAAGAAGGATGACTGGTGATTTCAGTAGCTGCAGTATTCATATAGGGCTTCTTTATCAAAAACTCACGAATTAGGTAGGATACAAGAGAGAACCTGGGAGAAGAGAAATTAGATTAAGATGAGAAATGGTTTGTGACAAGGCTGGTGGGAGCTTCAGTAATTATTTTCACTTGCTTACATTTGAAACTCCAACAAAACAAATGTAAAAATAGAATTCATCTTGATTCAGTAACAATCTCAGTGGATCCCTAACTAAGCATCTTCTTAGAACTTGTGTAAAACCTACATTAAGCTAATTCTTTGTCACTGGTTTTCCACTGGAGAAGAACATGTCTCCTCAAAAGTTCACCTCTTTTTCCAACCATGTACTTTCCAACCATGTAATGTTATATTGACACATTATGCCATCAAACATTTAGAAGAAAGGCTCAGAAAGCAAGTCAAGAAGAGTTTCATCCATTTCTGAAAGCAGTTAGGAAATTGCTTCAGTTCTACTCATCATTCAAAAAGGAAAAAATACTCATCTATGGGTAACTCCTCCCTGGCTACTTTGTTCAGAGAAGATACTGCTTCTCTCTACCTCTCCAGACAGAGGTACTCTCTGGAGAGTGTCCAACAGACAACGGACAAAAACAGAGACCAACTTGCCTGCACATTCCAGCTCACACTGGCTCGATGTATAGAGGTAGTTTCATACACAGGAAGATGGGAAGGTGACATAAAGAAAATGCTTGTGTATTTCAAGCTATCTTCTGCACTGGGTGTTGCGACCTTTAGAGAAAGTTAATCATGCCATCTACTTTCACTCTTCATTTAATCTCCCCTTCCCATCTGTTCAGTTTCTCTCAGCTGGAAGCAAGATGAGGAACGAGTACCAGTCAGCTGTCTCAGTGGTCTGCAGCCTACACTTTGGGGCCATTTATTATAAGGCATTAACATCAATTGTCACCTCTATCATTACTGTTACCTCAATCCATGCCAGATTAGTAGGCAAGAACTGATTTTCCGAATATCTGAAATGCAAAATGAACAACAGACAGACAGATATATATGCAGTATCCGATGGGACTGTTCTAATCCTTTGGACTGAACTCTGAAATAACATATGCCAGATGCCTCAGCTCATGTGACAGGGTAAAACCTTCTGCTTGAGTCATAGTATCCTTTTTAGAAAATGTCTCAATCAATATTTCATGTGATAGGTGCTCTACCCCTATTGCTAAACAAGATGTTTCCAAAATAGTTAATTACCTTCACTATTTAAAAAATGCAGACTCGATGTCTTATTTCTACTTTAGATTTGTCAAATGTCTGCTTCCATCTAGAAGAAATCATCAAGCTCTTCTTTTTTTTCCCTATTCTAAAACCGCACTTGTTTTATTAGATATTATTTATAGGCTATGGTCAGAAGTCTGTTTAACCTTCTCTCCAATAAATGGTGATCACTCCCAATACTCTTTCAGACTTAGAATTATTCTTCTATTTCTGAATAATTATTAAAACTTATATGTTTTGTAGAGAAATCACTGGAACTGAAAACACAGTATTCTAGTAAGGACCTTTCCTGAGCCGTATTCAGAGATAACATTACCTTGTCTTGGGACTTTGAGTATTTCAATGCAATCCTGAGAGCTCCTGAATTTGGCTGTTATCACGACACTTATCTTCTCTTGAGAAGCATTGTTTTCTAATGAAGATTTCCTCTTTTTATGAGTGATCCACTTGCTTTTTCCTGTGGATACTTAATTTTGCATTTGATTGGATTAAAATGAACTCTCTACCTGAGTCCAGCCCATGCAGTGACCCACATCAACATGACTTACCTCTGTCATTACTTCACCATTTTTATATGATAGGCCAATTTTACCAGTAATTAATTCAAATGTCTTCCAGGTAATATTAGAGAAACTGAATAGCACAAAAATTTCAGCACACTGGTGAAGGAACCTACTAGAATCTCTGTAATTTGGTTTATCATAATTGACAATTTTTTTTGGTGTTCTCATTTCTGGGCTAATTTCACTTTCTGTAAAGAAGGAGTCTCTCAAATTCTCCAGTAAAGTTTAAGTACACTTTATGATAACTTACTTTATTCACCAAACTTGCAATTTCATGCAATCAGTTTCATTTGACAGATGCTGTTTTCCATGAAACCATGATGATTGGTACTAACTGTATATCTTTAAATTCTTTGTCATATTATCTTACATCAAAATTCTCATAATTTTTCTGAGACTTATGAAAATTTAACTAAGTTTACCAGCTCATCTAGTTTACATCTTTAAAAATTAATATTAGAATTTTTTTCCTGGAACACTTTGAAGGTTTTCTAATATTCCATAAATTTCTAAAATGAACATTAGTGGTTCAGCAAATTTCTGAGCCAATTCTTCGAATATTCTGATCTTCCAATTATCCCACAGATGTGAAATATTTAATAGTGTTGTTTAGCATAGTCATCAGTAACTGACTGTTCATACATTAAAATATAAATGGATGGATGGATGGATGGATGGATGAATAGGATGGATAACTGGATAGACAGATCTCTCTTGGACATAATTAAACATCAGGGAAAGGTTAAATGTTCCAAAAAGTCATCCAACCCTATTAGACACTGGAAAACAGCTGAAGTGCTATGCCCTTGATCTGCAGCCGTACTCCTTTATTGAGTATTCCAGTACCCATAAATCACCTTACAGTACAATACCTTCCAATGCACATATACATTATAGAGCTACTTACATACAGATTGTATCCTGAAATTCTTTACAGCACTAAAAAATTGCAAGACAGCAGCTAGTACATTGTGTAAAGAATATAGCAAAGCAATTAAAGGAAAACCTCCATTCTCTGATAAGACTAATAAACACAGAGAAAAGCAAACTGAGCAGCTGTAGCGTTGAAATGGACTGAAGTAGAAGGGAAGTTCTGAGGAGTGGGTGGCCAGGTCCTGATGGGGGAGAAGAACAGGAGCTCCAGCCCAGAATCATTCCCACAAAAACACTACTGTGGTATGAGCACCTTATTGCTGCCTTCACAAGCAAACACGCCTCCCTGACATTCCTAGAGCTCACCCTTCACTGGTCAGTAACAAAAGCAAGGAAGCCATGCACTAAGAGGACAGTTATATTAATAACCAATTGTATCAATAACTAATTCTTTAATTACTCACTCAAATGCTTGAGGGAAGGACAGGAGAGCAAGGACTTTGATCCAATCAATTGTCAGTGCCTTCTGCAGCTTCTTCCATTTTAGTATGCTCTCAGACACATGGTGTGCCTTCTGGGGCTGTCCTGTGTAGGGCTGGGAGCTGGCCTCAGTGATCCTTGTGGGTCCCTTCCAGCTCAGGGTATTCTATGATTTTATGGCTCTAGACTGGCCAAGGTTTCTTCTTATGGCCTGGGTAGAAGCACTTTGGACACAAGGGAAGCAAGAGGCATGGACTTCTCCTGTGCTAGTGCCTAGGCCATGTGCATTTCTTCTCTTTCACTGCATCGGAGTATGCCTTCCACAGACTGAGCAGCAGATTCTTGCTCTTCTGTTACTCTTACTTCCCTTCAGCAAGAAAGATACGGGTTGAATGTCAAGAGGAAAACATTCAGAAGAATGAGATTCTCTCCTTAGCTAGTGACTTTCATAACTGAAGGAACAAGAAGTACCAAGAAAGATCTCTCATGGCAGTCAGACAAATACTGACATCCAGAACCAGGAAAAAAAACCCAACAAACATTTGGCCTGGCCTAATGTTGCTGAAAAAGCTAATAAGCACCAATGTCTACTTATCTCTGTTGCAATCTCATATAAACTGCATCTCCGAGATGATAGAAAGTATCTGGAACATAAATCGAAATACTCTTCTTAGTTATAAGACAAGTTAAATATTTGGGGTTTAGAGGTCCTTCTTCTCCTTTCAATTGCCTAAAGGCAGCCTAGTTACATGAATGGACCTGCTGTAGGACAATTAGGTTACAATTGCAAAATAGTCTTCAAGTGTACTCTGAGATAGATTGTGAATTCCCTCATTTATCATCCCAGATGATTAAAACAGAAAAACAGCCCATAAGTAACATCTTACATAAAGCCATTGGTGATCATGCTGGTGTTATGAGAAAGGCATAAAGCAACATCCACAAGCTCCACAAACAGAACTTCCTATGGAGGAAAGCGGAAGAAACTAAAGCAACTCCAAGATGCTACCCCAGTTTCTGAGTGCTAACAGTTTATACAGTCCTGCAGGAAAAGAGCAAGCCAGAAGTCATGGACTCCAACATCAGTACCTTCCTGGAAGAAGCTGTGCAGAATCTGAAAGATTAGATGCCCCCTGTTGCCATCCTAGCAGCTTTCTCCCTTCTTTGCTACTTTGATAAATCATTTATTAGGACAGCCTTTTTAGATAATCCCTGGGGCTGGGGGCGGGGGGAAGGGAGATCAAGGAAGAAAAGAAAAATACACCAACATCCCCCCCATAAAATAGATTTATCACAAAATGCTGTCCTCCTACCAATCATCTTCAGACCAGAACATATATTTCTCTGATTATTAATTAACTGATGCACAGAAAGAGCTTCAAGCTTTTTAACCTCTCCCTTTCTCTTTCGTCCTTCAAGAATGTAGAGGACAATGCAGGAGTGGTGTTCAAAACACAGATAGCAACTATAGTACTACCATTATGCTTTGAGCCCATGGGCTCAAACATTAAAGCCATTTAGGAAACATGTATTTAAGTTATTTTCCCAGTACACACATTCTGTTCCTAGTCATACATGTTTAAATCTGTCATAGCACCATTAACTCTGCTGACATAGATGAGAAGAAACCTAGATGCTTAACTGGCAACAGTGCATATAACAACAAAAAAAGTCAAATCTGCCAGTAGGTTTTTGATCTGAGAAGAGAAAGGAATATGCTATTGTTAACCCATTGTCTCCCTATTTCTTATCACTGTGGCATCTCAGCTCTCAGGATAAGCCATCGTCTCTTTGGAGTTAATCCAAATGCCTTCAACAACATGAAGCACAACTCCAGATAAATAACATGAAGGGGAAGAGTTGGATGGACCAGCAACTTCTGAGCATATCAGGCCCCCTAAAAATTAAAACAGTGAAATGAAGCTAGAGGAATTAGCTCTGTCTCTGGAATGTTCTCACAAGGAAAGTGCACAGTTAATAGCATTTGCCTTTCTCCTTCTTTCACCAGGCCTCCCATCCCAGCTCCTCTACCTGGAGGAGATTTTTATATTGCATCAGTGAATATCAGAACAACCAAGGAGAAAAAGTCTGGTCCAAATCTGCAGGCAACTAATACCAAAATCAGAGTGCTCCCAGCTTCATTATCTGGTCTAAATGAAATATAGTGAGCAAATGCACTTCTGATCTCTCTTATTGGTCCCATTTGTTAAAATGCAGTATTATATACAGCTTTGCACAGAATGAGGAAACGGGTTAGAATTCCATTTCAAAAGCAAAGTGATAATAAAAACTAGTGTAGCTTTGTGAGCTTATCTCACAGCAAGGTCCTTGCAGAGGTGTGACTATATGAGCATCCCAGCACCAGGGCTTATCATCCCACTAAGGTCTAGTCTTGGCAAAAGTAAACAAATAGTAGTCTTTCATACTGGGCAACATTTCTGGAGAGGGTTGCATACATTAGGAGTTTGATTTAGCCATTAACATCACTTTGGGGAGTGTCTTACCCAAGCACTAGACAGTTAACAGCATCTTATCTTGACATGTCACTCCTAGTTATGGAACCAGGTAAATCCGACAATACAGGTACCTTGATTTAAGCTAAGGTGCCTGCCTTCATTGCACCCAGCACTGGTCCCTGATACACAGCCAAGTGGGACTTGATTCATTTGAGCACAGCTAAGAGTACCCTGAAAAAAGAGAGAAATATGGCTCTACACTCCATTGACTACATCTCCACTGATTATCGTAGGGTCCTAAGGTGTTCTGTTCACAAGTGGATGAACATGTAGGCACAATGTAATCAGTAGTAGGGACATTAAAACAGGGCCAGTTACAAGCGTAGAAATTAGAGTTCCCAGGCAAGGTAGGTTCTCTAAAAACATGATCTAAGCAATTATTCAGCTGCAGCCAACTCAGTTTTGATATTTGATCACCACATATATATTAGTAAAGTAAACATACCTGGAACGTTCCCCTAGCACTGGGAACAGCTGGCACAAAATGGCCCATACCCATATTATTAAATTTTCTCACTTTCCAGAGTATCATGGCCACATCCAAGTTAACTGCTGAAAACAGCCTCTGTTCTGTGCTAATACTCAGGTTTTGTCTAGGAATTCTTCAGAGTTAAGCACAAGTCAAAAAAATATAGCAGTACAGATTATTAGGTTCCAGTTTCCCTGAACTTCCCTGGCACAGTTTTAGTCTACTGATGTAGCTGATGTGTGTTGGTCAGGATTATTAGCAATCCAGACATGATCTTAAAAAGGAATGGTTTTCACTACATCCTATATTCAAAGATGTGAGGTAGCTAGACAACATATTTAAAGTTGGAGCTCAACTAAAGCGCTCTCAAGGGAGTCTGAATGAACTTGGGTGAAATCATGAGGTGTTTAGTTTATTCTTTCACTGAAATTGAATCATAGGACTGTGTTGACCAATATATTATTCGACTAGTCAAATGTGAACTGGGAACATTATCAGGCACTTACTAGCTAATAAGTGATTGAAAGAGCAGATCCACTGCTAGTAAATAATACCCCAGCTCATTACTCTCCAGTTTTCTCCCTAGAAATTAATGATTGCTGTGAGGCTTGAGCAGTACTTTTATGACATCTTCAGAGCTGCCATGTTGGTACCCCCTCATCCAGGTGGTTGGCAGGAAAACTGCATGGACAGCCAGTTACTTGGAGCCTTGGCTTCAAGAGGGAAGGACAAAGAGGGATCCCTGTTTAATCCACGTGCCTCCTTTGTAAAACCACATGTGCCATACTTAGTAAACCTGAGTTGTCTCACTTGGAGTCTAAGACAATATGTTTTATGACCTGTCATGAAGTTACATTATTAGCCAAAGGCAAGGAGCACAGCTTGAATCCAGGAGCAAGAAGGTGCCCTTCCATATGCAGCTCTGTTGTTTTCAAATGGAAGCCACCCTGTGAGACTTGTTTTCAAGGAGGAACTATGGTCTAGTTCCTATGGTCTAGGGAAGAGATGCTGCTGAATGCATTCACAGTACAGCCCAAGGCTGTAAGCCAGGCCTGGTGCTGTTGTCAGGAGCAGGTGTATACCTGGCAGCAAACGCTCAGCATTAGATTTTTGAGAGGCTCACAAACTGTCTCTTCATTTCAGCCTGTCTGTTGAGAGACACTAGGTTCCTAGGACTGGTTTGTGCTGCCAGAGCCTTGCAGGGGTGGGTAAACAGATGGCTTTGTCTGGAGTGTAGGCTGGTCCAGGCTAGTTTCACCCAGGGTTTGTGCTCAGAAATGTTGTCGGCACACAGGGACATTTCTGGCAAAGATAGCAGAGGCAATTCTTGTACAACGTGATGATCCCCTTCCTCACTTATGTCTCAGACCCATGGTCACTCCAGCTACAGTCATATACAGAATGGACAAAAGAGGCTTTTTTTTACATCTAACATTAAAAAAAAAAAAAATAAATCAACCCACACCAAAAACCCTTCCTAAAGCTAAATTCATTAGATGCATTGCACCCTGTGTGGTTCTGACCTATCTTGGCTTGTCAGATTGCCAGAGAACTAGTCTTCCATAGAGACAAAGAATGCCATTTTAAGTGGCCTATAGATATAACATTCAGTCACTGTAGTTTTTACTGCTGGATGTGCTCCATGGTTGATTGGATGATTTGCTGGCAGAGTATGAAACTACTTAGGGAAACCATGTTAGGAAGGCACTAGTGTTCATCTCAGCTGCAGAGTCAACACAAAGTCTGAAGAAATTGCCACTTATTAAAGGTCTTTATATTGCTTAGCTAGCCAACAATCAAACTATTCATGCCAATGAATACCATAATGGAGAACTTATTAAAATCACATTTTACTTATATTGTCATAACAAGGAAGTAGCAGTAGGTATATCAGATTCCCCTCATCATTAACATTGGTAGGCAAAGGAAAATTTATGCTGGCAAGTTAAGAAGGGTCTATAGGCTTACCCCAGTCGTGATGGAGGGAAACAGAGTAAGACGGAGTGCCTTGAGACCATGCATTACATCTGCTGACTCCCAGCTCAAAGGTGACCCAAATCTTGTGTGTGCTGGTTCAGTGGCACCAACATTTGGATCCCTGTTCTTCTCATAGTCTTGTGTTCAAACTAGCACTCAGACCAGGCACTGTGTCCTGGGACACTGATCTGTAACCACCCCTCCTATCCTTTGTCCCACATTGGCAACCATCCTCTCCTCACTCTCCTGACCACCCGTCCACCCTCCTAACTGTTCACTTCCTCCCTCTCAGAGCCCTCACCCCCTTCCCCATGTTCATTCTCAGTGGTCGTTGCATGTACGTGTCTTGGCACCCTTCAGCTCGTTAAGCCCCCTGCCTTGCCTCATGTTTTGACAGGTTTTGTGAGTTTTGACAATCCTGCCAGTGCCCAAGCTGCTATCCAGGCCATGAATGGATTCCAGATCGGCATGAAGAGGCTGAAGGTGCAGCTGAAGAGGCCAAAGGATGCTAATCGTCCCTACTGAAGAGTTGTGGGAACCACTGGATACAAAGCACTAGCACAGGTAACTGCATGGGGAAAGGGGTGTCAGCTACAGTTGTAGCGTCACTCTGTGTTGTAAACCCTCAGAAAGATTCAGTTCTGTGACTCTCTAGCTTCTGCCTTCTTCACTCTGGCTAGAGCCACTCTGCACAGACACACACCCACACATAAACCAGGGACGGTTTGTGTGTGTCTGTAGAAATAGAGGTGGAAGGATGCTTAACAAGGGATGAGCTAAGTTACTCACCCCAGGGGCATCCTGCATCTCTAGAAAGTGTTTCTAGTCACTGGAGGAGAGTCTGCAGCTATGCTGATTCTCCTTGCTCAGCCAAAAAGAGCATTTCTAGTGGCTGAAGAAAATCTGCAGTTGAGAGGTGGGACTGGGCTGCGGTTTATTCCCAGGTGACTGAACTGGGACAGTGTCTGTCTCAATAGCTCTGTGTTGCAAACGTTTCAAAGCATTCTTCATTCTTCATGCGGTAAAGTCTGTATCCAATTTCATCCCAGCATAATAACTTAATGTAAATATGTCTCCCTGACAACCAAATAACTCCTAATTTATTTCTTCCCAAACCCAAGAAATTAATAGAAGGATCCATGTTCACTTCTTCCTCAGTTGTTTTAAACTTCTATGTGTAGATAAAATCCAACCAAAGCCAGGGAAGTTTAGCTCAAGTGAGGATGTAGGGTCTCATTGTTAGACTCATGTACTATGTGTTTCTGGAAAGAAGCCAGCTTGATGCTCCAGGAGAACTTCTAATCAGAAGTATCAGAAGCAGCAGCTTGTGTCATTGGAATACCAACCTATCACCAATAGCAAAAATGGAGATATTTCCAAAAATGGAAATATTTTCCACCACTGGCTGGCTCTTCCATTAGATAATTCTTTGAGAAACAGAAAAATAACCCCCTATTTTTTTTTGTTTACAGAGACAGAAGTCTCCCTATTGTTAAAACAGTTCCACACCAGATAAACTCAGCATGTAGGAAGGCCCTAAGCTGTAGCAAGCAATTTGTACTCCTGAATTAGTGATAAAGAGATGGGTTAGGTGACCTTGCTATGCCATTTTAGCTGTAATGTCTTAGGTTACGTGATTTTGATTCAGGCCTTTTTTGACTCATCTAAGATAGGCAGAAAATCCCTATCTTCGACTTTCCCAAAGAAAATTTGAGTGTTTTAATTTTTAAAACACTGGTATTTCTAATATCTTTGAAAAATGTATTTTTCCAGTCTTCAGAGCAGTACCCTTTCCAGTGAGAATTAAGGAATGGGATCAAAATGTCTTTGAAAGAGGTGCTGCACTGAAGACAACATAAAAGAGATTAAGAAACCTTTCAATAAACATATCAGGTGCATGTGCAAGAAACAGGCCCATAGTTCAGACTCTCCTTTTTATGTGACTATATGAAGATAACTGTCAGTGCATTTTCCCTCTTTGAATACCTCTTTTCTTTTCCTTGCTTATGAAAAGGCCTCTTGGAAGCTTGAAACCAAAATATGTTTCCATATCCAAATGCTTTTTGCTTCATCACACTGGCTTTGTACTGCAGGCTTTGCTGGGGGAGAGCGGGAGATGCATGCATGCCATTTTGTTAAAGCAGGGACTGTCTTTGTCAGGAAGGTTTTCAGTAGCACCTGCAAAGGGATCAAGGAACATAAAGGTGTCCCTAGTTAGGAACCAAGAAATAGTCTTATATCATAGCATAGCTGTGATCACTGAGGATATGGTTGTTTCTTGAGTGTATAAGAAGATACAGGGCTGTGGACACCTGTTTTGTTAAAGATTTACCAGCAAAAGTCTATGGCATTCTTATTATCATGGATCATTATGAAGTGCTCTTATTCTATATGATCAGGCTTTCCTGTAAAAGGATTAGTCACTAGTAGGACTGAGATTCGTTGTTTGGGTACTTTTCCCCCAATAAATTATGTAAAAAGGTCTGAGTAGGTAAAATAGTAATAAAATTCCATATGTTTCTCTTAGAGAGTTTTTTCCCTTTCCTTCTACAAAGCAGAAGAGTCTTGAAGTATTGCCTCTAAATAGGAAGTCCTTTAGACTTCCTGGCTTTTATTTTGTTTTTAATGCTCTGCAAAATCATTCAGTTGTTACCACCATGTCACTTCCATCTTTGGCTTATAGGAGCCTTTTTCAGAGACCCTATCAAAATGGGAGCAAATGTATTTCAGAGGCCTTATTCTCTTGTATACTCACACCTTGGCGAGAACGTTGCAGGAGCTGTACCTGGATTTTAGCAGAAGAGAGTTCTCCAGGAAAAAAAGGTTTTGTGTATGTATTTTTGCACCTAAAAAAGGGAATTGCCTGAGTGCTTGTGGCCCCAGGAGGACACTGCAGGAGCATATCTCAGGGATGGATTTTGTTTAGCACAGGCAGTACCACACTGCATTAGACTGGAGAGGACACTTGGTGACAACAAGGGTACCCAAAAGATCAGAAGGGCTCAAACCCAGCTCTTTCTCTGGCTCATCTGATTTCCAGTGCTTGGAAACGTCAATACCAGCACCCTAGAAGCAGACAGTGCTTTTAGTCGAGATGTCCACAAGTCAGCTTCCCACCAGGGGTGGGCAATAGCTGTTAGCACTTGCTAAGCCCTCAGTAATAAGCTTGACTCAGGGACAGGTCAGTTGTTCTTGGCTCAGCAGTGTTGCTGTACTCCCACGGTGGTTTGATTTGCAGTTTCCTTTAGCTGATAGAAACACAATAACTTCAGTATGGTTTTTTTATCTATCTTTACTTTGGTCACAGCTCTTCGGGGTCTTTAATTCCAATTTGAAGCATGTGTATAACCATATTGACATGAGGGCAATTACTCATGTGCTTCAAGAAACTTTTTAATTGGGGTTTTTCTAAGGAAGGACCTTGTTTTATTGAATTCCTTTCAAAATAAGAAGATGCCAACAACAACAATAACAACAAAAAGCAGCACCTAGTTTGATGTAATCCACCAGAGTGGTTATTTCCTAACTTAGAGAGAAAGCTCTTCACTCAATTTTAATTCTGGATGCACTTCTTTAAAAAAAAAAAATCTCCCTTTTGGGACACAGTCTAGGCCACTGTGATTTGAACTCCTTTGTTTTCATTGCAAGTGCTCTAAAGTTGCTGTCAAACACTGAAAGGGTGTCTCTGATGTGGCAGATAAGCTGCAGCAAGCAAAGCTCTGAAGAATTTAGATGGCAAAATGTTTCCAAAATGGCTGCCTCTGTTCTCTTTTTTCTTTATAATTAAAGAGGTGGTTGTAGGAAAGCAAAAGGGGGAGTGGGAGGGGAGGGAGGGGGTAGAGAAAGGGTGGGCTGGGAGAAAGCAAAGGAAAGGAGGATCATTTGAGGCAACTCTGCCAAAATCAATATATTCTATTACCAATCCCCCCTCAGGACTAGGAAGCAAAGATTCAGAGGCATTTTGTGTGTCTTTCATATAGAAAATGCACAAAACAATTAAGAAAAAAACAACCTGAAATCCACAGCTCCCTTGAGTGGCCATTCCTAGGAGCCCTTCAGTACCCTGTGCTATCAACAAAGTTGCAGGTACAACCTGCAGTGCCTGGGGCTGTGTGTGAGTCCTCTGCACGGCCAATGCCATGGAGCACTGCTGGGACAGCCAGGGAGACGAGCTCCTCTGTTCCTCGCCATAGGAGCACATGTGATCAGTTCAATTCCAGCCCTCTGCACTGGATCTGGGAGCTCGTTGCAGTGCCCCATCCATGCTCAGTCAGTGTTATCCATGGAAGGACAACGCTGCCTAGAAAGCTGCATAGGTCACAGTTCTTTTTAAGGACATAACACAGAGCAGCCCAGAAGCATCCAGCTGATAGATCACCAAAATATATTGCAACAAGAGCAGTGAAAATCCTGTCCATTCCCCTTCTGTGGCTTCATTACTGATCATTAGCAAAGAGATGTTTTCCACCTTGGACAGATACTGTGCTGTTGAAGTTTTATTTAAAGCTAAAGGTGGAGGGACATTTGGGTGAGACTAACTGAGAGAGGCAAAGTGAGTGTGAGTGAGAGAAACTGAGTGAGGTAAAGGGGAAATAGAAGAGTGGGGGGAAAAAAGGTCAGCAGTAAGACTTTCTTAGCTGTGCTCCTAAGAATGGTGACAAAACATTAAACGAATGCAGTGTCCAGGCAACCCACCTCTCCAAAACGCCAGGGGAAATAACATAGGCCAAAGTTCAAACACACAAAAAAATCCCCACAGATGTTCAGGTCCTCCTTCACAGCTTCTTGAAGATGTGTGGTTTCTTGTAGAATGTGTGAAACTGGAAAACTTTGCATTTTTCTCTTTCTGCTCCCTAATAAGAGAAAAAAAACCAAAAACAAAGCAAAACAAAACAAAAAGAAACAAACAAACACACTCACTTCATTTTAAAATAAGTAGACATTATCAGCCAAAAATAAAATAAACAAGTAAAATTCCAAATGCCCATAAACAAAAATATGTGAATGGAAAATTTCTGGCTTCTCTTGTCGTTTCAGATTACTTCAATGTAAAGTCTAATGAAAGCATATTTTTTACTGAATTTTTTTGCTGCTTATGCCTCTCAGATAGGTTTCTATTACCTCCATGAGAGGCTATTCTGCAGCTGCATTGATCTCACTGTTTTCCATTAGACTGTTCATCTTGAGATTCATACCAGATATCCTTTATCAGGATAAAATCCCATTTCCTGTAGTTATGTCTCCTACAATCATGCTAACCAGCTTCTCTTCCACCTGCACAGATTATTGTTGTTTCCCTCCTTTAGTCATCATTTAGATCATTTAGGACTTGCTTACATTATGGAAATTTGCACTAGTATAATTGCATCAAAACAGGACTCCAGCACAAGCTTAATGTGAGTGAATAAAGAGAGAAAAAAAATCAGCACAGCTTAATTTAGCAAAGTCTGTTTAGGTACTGGAAAAACATCACCTCAGCCAATATTTTTTTCTAATCTTTGGATTACTTTTGTTTTTCATTTCCACTGACAACTGAGATTAAACTCAGTTTGCAACCCAAACTTTGTGCTGCTGTGCTTGTACTGAGAGAAAGGACGTGCATTTTGGTGGGGGAGGGTGAAACAGAACTCCTGAAAGATGTTTGCAAAACTGACTAGGAAACCCTTTACTGGCTTATAGTTTTTAACCTGCCTGTCCATTTAAATTACTAATAACTTTGTTAGGGTAAAATTCTCCTGTTTGTTCTATAAACCACAGTTTCGATACCAGAGCATACAAAATCCCATTTGCTAATTATTGTATTCTAAGATTGGCACACAATATAATGAACTGATGGAAAACGACAATAATTAATTACTGAATTTACTCCAAAATTACAATCAGTAATTACTGCTCTGAGACTGAATTCCATTCAGCAATATTTGGAACTTGTTATTCCTCAAAGCTGGGCAGCTTTTCAGGAGTATTGCTGTGTTTGCATCTAAATGAGTCCATGTAGGTCACTAACAGAACCACGCTATTTGTCAGGGGAGTGATAGAGCAGCACAATGCAATACCATAACACTTTCCCTCAGTTCAGAGCAGGAATTCTTCATTAAAACCCATGTCCCCATTTTTATTTTTTCTAATGTTAGATAACATGATTATTTCAGAACTAAATAATAGTTTGAATGTGAAAGCAGCCTCCCATTTCTCATCTCACTGTGATGCACTTGGTCCTGATGCTCTGAAGTAAACTTTTGGAGTCTTGTGAGAACTTTTGACAATATTCAGCCAACAAAGAGCCTTCTGAGTTGTCCCTACTGTGAAAAGATGAGAAGCTTGTTATGGTTGGGCCCTCTCCAAAGGTTTCCAACAGCAAACCGCCCAAAACTGTAGGGTTGACTGGAGTGTGGTAGTGTCAAATCCGGCCACTTGACCAACAAGATTAGTATGGGAGCTCGTATGGACAATGTCACACAAATTACCTAACTAAGTCAGATTTTAGAGCCTTTTGAGCTCAGTGTGAGCTTCAGTTGTGTCAGTAATGGGCAGCTGCAGTAACCTGAAAACAGCAGCCTTTGAAGTAACCTTTTACTAGGTTCATTCAGCACAAAGATTTGCTGGGCCAGTGTATGAGGGGCTGCAACTTGAAGAAAAGATGGAAAATACAAGAAAAGGAAAGGGCAGGTGTTTCAAACAGCCATGATTTGAAATGAGAGTCGAAGAGACAGAAAAGCACAGGAGACACCTACAGCCAAAATGTTTGTTTCAGCAGCAGCAGCAGCAAACACTGGAAGAATGAATCTTATGCTAAATACATAAATACATACTTTAGTATGTACAAAAAGAATGATAGAAGGGAAAGACTCACAATGAAAGAGGCTTATGAAAATCCAGGATGAGTCTTAAAAAAACAAGCATGGTCATTTTTCTGCAGGACCATCAAATAAGGCTACTTGGGGAGGGAGCAAAGGGCAGTCATTTGAAGCTCATTTTATGGAATCAGAAAGGTCTAGGGCTTCAGAGATGTTCCTCACAGATGGCCCCATATTTGAAGGCCGATAAAGCTGTCTGTGGTGTGTTTAGTCAATGAAAACATGACCATCGTGAACATGCTTTTTTTGTCCAGGTAAGGGATAATGTGGAAAGTACAGGCCAAAGGCAGAGCACAGCCCTCTGCCTCTAAGAAGTGAACAGCACAGAAGGTTAACATAGGAAACTGGAAACTCTCAATAAAGTCAGAGCTACAAGTCAGCCTCAACACCTGGTTCACAGGACTCAGGTCACTTGTGCAGCATTGATCAGTAAGCTGAAAATGATCCTATCTTTTTGTCACTGACCTTTGAGAGCTACTGCAGAACCACGAATTGAAGCTGTATGGGGTAGTGTTTGGCACTTACACTGTAGAGATAAAGAAAAGGGAGGCTAAAAAAACTCCATGAAATTTACTCTGCAGGGGAAAACTGCTACAGGAGTTGGCAAGAATCTTAATAAGGGGTTGCAGAGTACTCCATCAATGTGAGCACCTTAAATTGATGTCCTTATGGTCTGGAAAGCATATACAATCAGCTGCACTAGGACACTGTTCCTCGTTCCCACAGTTATACCCAGTGATATATCAAATGCAATAATTGCATATTTGAATAATTCATGGGTACGGTAACTTTGGCCAGATGCAAGTGAATATCAAAACTCTGGTCTCTGAAGTGTTTGATTCAGCTGTAGCACAGAATTGAAGGTTTACGGTACAAACCTTGCTTCTCAGGTGTCTTTCATCCTCCCTGTGACTGCAGTTAGAAAAAAAAGAGTTTTTATTTCAAACGGTTCATTTTTCGACTTAGCTGAGCTTCATCCAACCTTTTTGAAATATTTGGTAGAAGGCTGAGCTGGAGAGGAAAGTAGAACAGCTGTTAAGTCATTTCCCAAGCAAGAAGCAGAGTAAATGAAAACTCAGTGCTCTGTCTGGAAAGGTACTAACCACAACCATGATTGGGCAAAGTTCTCAGGCAGCGTCAATCACCAGCTTCTCTGAAGTCAGTGAAGTGACACTGATTTATGGCAGCCAAGGATTCAGGCCCACTATTACTTATTTAAATATTCTCCCAGCAGAGATGTTTCAATTATTTGCAATTCTAGAGGGAGGCACGATGTCACCATTCTGGCCGCTCTGGTCTTCTTAGAGCAGAGAGACTGCGGAATGATCATGCCTATCTCCAAACATCTCTATGACTTATTTTAAAATCCCCTTATACAATAATGACTGACAAACAGAAGAAATTCTCTTGCACCCCTGAAAGCTGCAGTTCTACACTCCAGTAACCCTCTTCAGAAGGCAGATTTCTCCTATTATTGGGAGATACATTTTCCTTCCCCACCTCTTCAGATTGCCACTTTTTCCTACGTCAGACACATGCATCTGTTCTATGCAAAGCAGGGTAACATTTTAAAGTCCTCACAGCAACAAGATTGAGATACCTTTGAGACTTCTGGATATATGAGGCCCAGTCCTTGGAGCCAAAAGATATCTGATGTTGGTTGACTTGGATGCGCTGCGGACCATGGCCCTGGTTGTCATGGTAGAGTCTGAAAAAGCAGGTTGTTCCAAAAGAAAACAGGTTTTCACCACCTTGATCTCTAAGGATTTGGAAATGATTGGGCCATTAAACCCAAAGGCTGTGCAGTCAGCTACAAATTTGTCTTTGTTGGAAAAGATTCTCTACTCTCTTGAAACATTTCCAACTCATGAGTAGAGTTTGCATCTCATTTCCCATAACATATGAAAAGTGAATGCTTTCCATGTTCTTTATTTTTCTCTGTGCATTTTCCTGGTATGGTACATATTTCTCCACCATGGCAGGCTGGACAAAGGAAAAAGGAACCAGGCAGGCAGCCCAATTCCAGCTTTAGCAAACTGGGCTCTTACATGTCAGTTCTTAAGAGACTTGGTGCTTTCAGAAGGGAAACATTTGACAGTGTTCTGTATTCTACTCTTATCTTACAAAAGCATTGTTTGGTACAGACCATACAGACCCTGCTACACAAAATTGCAACAAGAATTCCTATAAGTCTTGTTCCCATTAGCCATGAAGAACTTTGTAATGCAATTTAGAAAAGGGTGTACAGATCCTCATCAGGAGTAATGGAATACCTCACTCCTGGAGAACCATTCTTACACTTAAACCTGAATGAAGGAATTAATGTCTCAGTAGATGGCTTTGTTGAGGATCATGCTAAAGGGCTGTTAGTAAAGGCACATAGACTGGCACCAGGGTTATCTCTAGGGTCTTTTCTCTTTCACAGACCTACTTCCTGACAGCCTGACTTCTGGTACTCAACACAGATTTCTTGAAGTAACCACAGAATGTTTATTAGAATTAAAACGCTATTTCTCCAGAAATGCTCTAGAATAAATGAGTTGTCCTGAAGTTCACAGGTATATGGAGGGGTGCTGGGCCTGCCCTTCACCTGGGAAAAAAATAGGCCTTAACCGAGTGATGATGACTTGTGCCAGCTAAAAACTTGTGGGATTTGGCCACTTATGCTCAAGGAGCAGAAATCTTCTGCTTTTTCCCTTCTAATATTTCAAATTGCCTCTGTAATTTTTCCCCAAGTTACGTGTGCTCAGTGTGTTCTGTCAAGGTGAGAAGTGGTAATGTCACTCTGCTCAGAGTTTTATGGTTCACAGAAGGCAGGATTTGTATTGAGATAGACAGATAGATGGATGTATGGTGCCTGAACACAAGGTATTACAGAGATTGACCCAAAATTTTCAACACTAAAATCCCAAATGATAGACTAAGGGAATCTCTGTCTAGGAGATTTCAGATGGATTTTATCTCTTAATTTTGATTAACACAAGCCTTTAAAAGCACATCATCCCTGTCCCTTTGCCCAAATAATTGGAGAAGATCAGAGTAAAGAAGGATCAATAGCAAAGAAGTGGTCTACATTTTCTTATGTGTCAGTGTAAAGGAGGTCAAATATGCCATTATGCCATATTGGGAAGGGAAGGACACACAGTTAGGGGAGTCTGGTTTGCATTCAGATAAGGATGGTTCATCGTGACTAAGGCAGTGGTGAACCCAGTTGCCCACTTCCAACACAGGAAAGGTAGCAGTGATGCTCATGTCCCATGGACGAACCAGGCTCAGGGCCACCCTGAGATCTAGGCTCTCTCTGTGCATGAGAGGGAAATGGAAAGGAGCAGAAGTGCTGGCTCATGGGAGCAGTAGGGACACCATCCTGCCAAGCTGCCTGCAGAGCCTGGAGCTGCTTCCTAATGAAGGCGAGCGGCTGGTCACAACTGGAGGCGAGCTGTTCCCCATTTGTTTGTTCTCCTCGGAGTGGCAGGGATCCGCTCTCCATCAGAATAATCCAATTGAACAAAATGATTCATATTAGCAGGCACATCTGTCTGAGGCCAAAGCAGAACCCTGGTGTTAGTTTAATAAATGGCATTCATTAAACTCAGCTGAAAATATAATCTGGAGAGACTGATGGGGTGAACAGAGCAAAGAATAAGCAAAAGGAGTTAGCAATTATCAGATGTCATTCGTTCTACTGTTACCACGGAATTGGAGCTTGTTTGCTGAAATCTTAATTTCATTTTGCTGAGGCAGAATTCATCAGAGCTTATGCTGCAGCTATGATTCCTGTTTGTCAGACCTTGGTGGGGAATGGGGCATTTTTTCTTTCCTCCTTTTCTACCAAACAAAGCACTGAAGGAGCATCAGTGTCCCATCACAGAACCCAAGGATAGGAGAGGTGAAGGGAGCAGCCTTACCTTTGCCATGGAAAGTGCTGAGTGAGGTTCCTTGCGTTGCAATGGAGAGAACATGGGCAGTGCTTTGAGACAGGAGCTTTCGACATTTCCAATGCAGCACAAGTCACAAATCTTCCCAGTTCCTCTGCCATTTCCCCTCCATACCAAAAGGGTGTATAAACTCTTCTCATTTGACTTCAGAAGCATTTACAATGTAAAGGGTAGGGGCCAGTTTTTCCACTGGCAAGTGTTTCCCTCTTTTCAGACCCTGCAAATGCTGGATTCTTCTTGGTGGTCACGTCAGGGAAACTCCTGCAGCTGTGGACTGGTGACTGTCCAAGGCAGCACAGGGGAGGAGGCACAGGCACTAAGGTGCTCAAGGCAGCCCACATGGTCAGAGCTTAACACTGACGGCCACAGGCTGCTTCCTTCAGGCACAGCTCTCACCCTGTCACCAGCTAGGCCAGTTCAGTTATTTGGCATTAGCATTCCTGGCCATAAGTCTTTAAACAAAACACTGAATCCAGAGGGATTGCTCTTAGGAGGGAAAGCTGCCTTTCGCAATTCTTGTTGAGCAGAGACGAGCTTCTTGGGACTGACTTACAGAATGGTCAGCATTTGAAGATTGGCTGGACAACCTGTTTCTTGTGAGTTGCTTTGATTTTGTCTAGTTTTATCTTCTCCCTGAAGGTATTCAAATGGTCTTTGGTGAGTTCCAGAGGAAGGCAAGAAAGGATTTTATATTTATAGACTTGCCAGGGCAGTCCATTGAGTCCCAGCCAGTCAGAAAAAATCAAAAGAATAATGGAGGAGAGGAGAAACCTTGACCTCATAAGCTTTCAGCGTTGATTAGTTTGTTGGTGTCAGGAACCTTTTCTTGTTCGGGGCAGACTAACTGTGAAATAACTTTTATTCTGCTACTCTTTAATCTGTCTCCTGTATTCCCAAGGGGAAGGAGGAGCCAAAACCTGCCTTCCTGGAGTTCTGCTTCAGAGGAAGCAAGTGAATGGACTTGCACACCAGCAGTGAGAGGCTGGTGGGTTGCTTTTTTTTCTGAGACTCATCTTCTCAATGTGCCCTTTGTCAAGAGGCTCAACACATTCAATTTCCCTCAAAATTGTGTAAGAATCAGTTGCAGACATGAGCCATTCTGGAGATGGTCAGAGGTTTTTCTTGCCGTGATGAGTGCAGCAGAGGGAGAGAGAGTTGCAGAGATGGGCAGCATCTTTCCGATATTTGCCCTGGACTCCACCTCCACCATCACTGGCAGACTTTCTTTACAGCGATGGAAGCGGGTGGGACATGTGCTCAATCCCACCTCTACCCCACCACCATCCCTCAGTCAGGCTAATCCCTAGCTCTTAGGCATAGCTTAGGTTAATGTGATCCTGTCATTTGTATGAGACTGGTGAGAAACTTGCTGAATTTGCCTGGTTCAGCTCTGTGGATCAGGGGATAATAGCAGTCCCAAGCCAGCAGAGCTGCAGGCACAAGGTGACATGCCTCATAAGCACAGACTGCCTGAGGTGACAATGAGCCAGAAACCTGAAGGACTGAGACTGATCAAACTCAACTGGATGTAAATACAATTTGGGATTTATTTTCAATACTCTTTTGAAAGTGCATTGAAGTGATCTTATGAACCAGATATCATGGGAATCAGCACATTGGTTTTCAGTGCTTTCAAAAAAAATTGTTTTGTTTTGGATTTCATTTTAAATTCTCAGACAAAAAGTTTTTGATTATTTTTTAAGCAATCATAATGTTTGACTGATCACCTGCATTTTCCACTAAGAAAGGCTTGGAACAAAAATGTGTTACAACTCTAAATAAGAACCATATAAATACCTCAGCTACAGCAGTGAAGTGAGTCACAGACAGAAGTCACATGCATAAGTGTTTTCAGAATCAGATTCTCAGATACTAAAATTTGCCGAGTGATGTGAATTCTTCAGATGGAAACTGCTCCAACTATGTGGAGGAATTCTTGTCTTATCTTTCTCCAACTCAGAAAGAGTTATAATCTCCCTAGTGAAAATATCTTCTTTCAGAAGCATCATGCAGAATGTGGCTTCAAGAAGGTTTTTGAGGTTTTTAACAAAAAAATTAATAACATTTAATAATTAATAGAATGTAATAATTAATATGTAAGCTTATTGAATCATCCTGGGCTTTAATCAATTTGAAATATTTGGGGCACCAGTTTCCACCTTACTGCTCCTTGCTGGAGGTACATTAGAGTTTTAGTGCAATTAAAATGAAGCAGGAAATATTTTTAGCTAATTGCACTGTGCACCTTGAAGGTAATTTGAAGCTGCAGGCAAAAAAAAATAAAATATCAGAAGGAGTAATTGAGTGTTGCAAGATGGGAGTATGTGTTCCTGGCTGCATTCTGATTTAGAGGGGTACAGCAGCTAGGTGAGGTGCTGAACAGGCTTGGCAGAAGAAGAGTGAAGCCTCACTTCTGAGGAACAGTCCCAGTATATATATGGCACAGGACCAGTTTTGGGAGAGTCACTGAGGACCCTGACAGGGATTTTAGGCAGGGCGAAGAGCTGGGGTCTCCTTCTTTCTTGGATGCAACCCCACACAAACACCACTCCAACACATCTTTCCTGTACCTGGTGAGCAACTACAGACCAAATTCTTACCCTCCCAGCCTGGCAGACAGCTGTGGGTTATTGTGTCTTGTGGCACATAGTTGAGCCCCAGGTAGCATGTATCAAGCAACGTACTAGGAGGTCACAGGCAGCTTAATCGTACCTGCTGAGATCCATGAGCTGGGCTTGACTGGGGTCTTGAGATCATCCTAGGAGGATGGTGAGGAAAGGAAGAGGAAAGTGAGCATCCCTATGTAACTGTCAGCAACAAAAACAGGAGAGTGTAGCACTGGGTTCATCAGCATTTTGATAAGCTCTAATCAGACTATAAAGGGACCAGAAGAGAGTGGGCACTGAGACTTTCTTACAGCTTCCCAATTAGACTTAGTTCTCAGCCATGTACATTTTTTTAATTAAACTGTTGGAACAATGCTCAGGAGATAGCAAACTCCTTGAGGCCCCCTTGTAATAAAGAACCTTTCATTATGAGCAGAAAGGCAGCTACCACCAAGCCTGATTTCCTCTTTCACCTAATGTTCACCTGCAGCAAAAGAAGGGATGAGCACTCCTTATGAGGTAGGACAAATATTCCTCAGGGCACAGGACCCACTGGGATGGCCATCAGGATGGAAAGAGGCTACAAGCTTTGCTGGAAAATAGCCATATAGCATTCGTTTGACCTTTACCATCACTATCACTCTGCTTCCCAAAATGACCTGAGTTCATTGCACTGATCTTTGCCTGCAAAGCTCTTGGTTGGCAAAACAAAGCTGAGAGAGGAATAGAGCTACAGCTGTGTTTGCATAAGCTAGTAAATTCTGGATGTGGCTGAGGAAGGTGAATAGGGTTGTGACCACTTAGCCCTTACCAACCTTACCAAGCCCTTAATTGCTCCCAGCAGCAACCCTGGTGCTGGGCAGACAGAAGCCCCCTCCTGCACCAGCCCACCGTGCATCCCCATTCTGCCCAACTCAGCCTTTCCTCCTGCCACACACCTTCACATCTCTTTTGAGATGCCTCCCACCACCCTGTGATCCTCATCACACTGTGACCACCTCTTCTGCCATTGCTTGGGGACAGAGTGAGAAAAGGCAACACCACTCAGGGAGCCAGTGACATTTTCTGGCCATACGGGATGGCTCCTCCAATAGCAGCTGCTCCGCTGTGGTGCTTTTTCATCCACTGCTTGAGACTAATGGCTCTAGAAAAATAGATAAATCAGAGGTGACACAGCTATTGCTGCTTGACAATTTTTCATCAAACCAGCTGGGGGGGAGAGGAGTGGGTGACCAAAAAGTGACATTTTGACCAAACTGGATGTTTCCACAACAAATTTTCATTCTAGTAGATTAAAAAAGAAATGCAAACAGGAAGGGAAAACAAACAAATAAACAAACAAACAAACCTATCTTGATTAAAAATGTTGGCTTCAAAACACTAAATTCCTGTTAAAGATGGACTGGTTTTCAGATTGATTAAAAAAAACGCAAAAATTAATCTATTTCTCTGGCCACCTCCCCCACCCCAGATTTGTTTTGTTTATTAACTAAAATGTTCACAGGAAAGAAAGCCAAAATAATGACAATTTTCCCCTGGAAAATAATTGTCATTTTTCAACAAGCTTTTAATGTAACATAGTTAAATGAGAGCAATCCTAGTAACAACACTACACAGCAAGTCACACAATTATTTGAAAGAAGGGCATTGTAATTTAAGAGCTATTTTTTATCATCACCTTAAATTTATAAATGAGAAAAATGAGGCAGGGTCATCATGCATATTAACAACAACAAAAAAAAAACAACAGAAAACATTTTCATTTGAAATGCTGGACTCTCATCTCCCTGTTAGACCTGTCTAATCTGGCTTTTCTGTTTGTGTATGTGTATTTGTCTCTGCTAATATATATGTATATGTAATACCTCTGTACATATACATATGTAGGATATGTTTGTGTGCTTATTCATGTATATGAAGATTCATATATACAATCTGTCTCCTTTTTAACCTTCAGATGTTAGAATCAAAGCATCTGACAAAAACATTCTTGCCCCTCCTCCCAAAATAGCACCCCAAGAGTCCAGGTAAATGTGTTGTTGCCTAGTATAAATTATCAGGCTTCTTTCAATCCCAACACAGATGCAAAGTCCCCTTCATTGTGCTGCCCTTCCCACCCCAAGATATTTGGGCTCCTAATCTTGGCCTCCTCATGACAGCCTTAGAAGTGGTTGTCATAGGGATGGAGTCTATTTTGGAGAGCCTTGCCTCCTTTATCAAGCTCTGCCAGGCAGTACGGCCAGGAGCCGGGGAAGAGAGGGATCTTTGCGGGTTGGTATTGGGGTGCAGTCAAGAGGAGGGCTGAGGCAGAGGAAAAGAAGAGCCACCCAGCTTTGGAAGTAAGCTGACACAGAGGCAACAACAGAGATTGAAATTGCTATAGAAATAAAAATAGTACAAAAGGTAAGGGAGAAAAACACAGGCTGGAATTTTAATAATATTGATCCGCTTCAGAGGCAATAGCTGTGAAGATCTGTCACCCATAGGAAAAAACATCTCCAGTTCCTTCCTGTAGGTGTGCTTGGGCACAGGCTCCAGCAGACAGAAGGTCAGGATCCTGACTGTGGTTTTGGGTGGAATGCAAAGACACACGTGTGTCTGCGTGTAAATGGAAGGAAATGTGTATTGTATAAAGGTGAAGAAGTCTGCATATGCCATGATCAGAGGCTTAAGCGTGAGCAGAGGAGTCTGCCACCTTGGTGCTGGAAGCCTTTGGGTTTCTTCTGGGAGAGGTTTCTTACCTCCAAGAATAAAGAGGTAGGGATGATCAGTGGAGACTTGAGTAACAAGGACTCAGGGGAGAGACATGGCAAAAATGATGAGGAATTGGAAGCAGTAGATTTCTGCAGAAGAAGAACAATTTCAACCTGGTAACCCACCAGGATGGTGGCAGTGCTGGGCCTTTTGTGCAGTCCTGTGAAGGCACAGAGCAAGCTTGCACCTAACATTAGCTTCATTTGCAAGCTTAGAAGATATATAGTGACAGCTCCTGTGCTGTGGCATTCACCATACAGTCTAGGGACTGTTAGGCTTGTGCAACGTCTTGCACACACCTCTCAGGTCATCTACCTGCTGCAAGGGCATCATAGAATCATGGCATAGATTAGGTTATAAAAAACCTCTAAGAACATTGAGTCCAACCATTAACCCAGCACTGACAAGTCCACCACTAAACTGTGGATCTAAGCATTGCATCTACACATCTTTTAAATACCTCCAGGGCTGGCGACACCACCACTTCCCTGGGCATCCAGTTCCAGTGCTTGACAACCCTTTTGGTGAAGAAATTTTTCCTAATATCCAATCTAAGCCACCCCTATTGCAATTTGAGGCTGTTAGCTGTTGTTCTGTCTCTTGTTACCTTGGAAAAGAGACTGACTGCCACCTGTCTGCAACATCCTTTCATGCAAACAGCAATAAGGTCTCCCCTTAGCCTCCCACTGGGCCCAGTACTGAGTTCTGGGGAACATCACTAGTCACTGGCCCCAGCTGAATATAATTCCATGCACCAGCACTCTCTGGACCCAGCCATCAGCCAGTCTTTTAGCCAGGGAACAGAGCATCCATCCAAGCCATAAGGAGCCAGTTTTTCCCTGAGAATGTTGTGGGAAATGGTGTCAAAGGCTTTACTGAAGTCAGGAAATCAACATGCACAGCCTTTTCCTCATCCACTGAGCAGGTCACCTTGTCATAGAAGGAGATCAAGTTGATCAAGCAGGATCTGCCTTTCCTAAACCCCTGCTGGCTGGGCCTGATCTCCTAGTTCTCCTGTAAGTGCCATGTGATGGCACTCAGGATGATCTGTCCCGTGACCTGCCCCAGCACCAAGGTCAGACTGACAGACCTATAGTTCCCTGGATCCTCCTTCCTTCTGACCCTTCTTGTGGATGGGCACCACATTGGCTAACCTAAATCAACTGGAACTTCCCCAGTTACCCAGAACTGCTGGTAAATGACGGAGAGCTGCTTTATGAGCACCTGCACCAGCTCCCTCGGTACCCAGTACGTCAGTACATGGGCAATTAATGTCTCCTACAATCCAGAGCTTATCCTTACAGTCCAGTCAGACACTCCTGTCAAAAGCTTCCCTGTGACAGAGGTCTTCGTAGTGTGAGGACTACTTTGCTGACAGCACAGGTTACAAGGACATGACTAGATTTATGTTTGTCTAACCAAGGCTTTAACTGAGATTCATTTCCCCTGATGGTGCAGACCTACACTATAGCTGTTTCTTCACAGCTAGTCAGTCAAGGTCCTCACTGTAATATGAGAGAGATACTGGCTCCTTGTGGCCTTGACTCACAGTCTTATCTGGAACAGTCCCTGAGGATAAGTGAGTTGGTATCTACTATCCCTCTGTGTCTCCATTAATACTGGCTTAGAGTGATCTGCTCAGATGGAGGTGTCTTCATCTTGAATCCCATCTTTAAAACTTCAAGCCATTATGACTATGCAACGTTCAAAAACAGTCCCAGGCCCTACTTCTGTGCTTCAAAGAAGAAGCTGGGCATTTGCCAGATTTATTTGGCTATGGTTTGCTTAGTTCTTGGACATGTCCCTAGAGACTGTCAAAGGGTCTTCTCCCTTTTACTGAGTGTGTAGATGCTGTAGACTCCTGCATTAGAAGGACAGCACTCATTTGGTCCTTGAAATACAGACCCAAGTTAGGCAGACAGGATGACCACGTGTAACTTTTGTTTGAAAGAACATTTTCAGGTGTTTTTTGTTGTTCTTTTAGCCTCAGCAAGTCCTAATCCTTCATTTGTACATATATATGTTTGTGTGTGTGTATGTGTGTGTGTATCTGTGTGTGTTTCATCCACAGCGTCTGAGGGTGTCTGTGAAGGACAGTCAGAGGGATGGCAGTACCACCTGCAAAGCAGTGGTCACTGACAGACCAGCCTGGTCCTTCCCATTGTGCACATAAAATGTTTCTCCCAGTAAAGTTATGCCAAAGAACCTCTTCTCAGCTTGACAGTTGCCTGGGTCCTAGCATCCATGTGTAAACCCATTGTCCACTGAGCTGGGCAGCTGGTGTTATCCCATACTCCAACCCCAGACAGGAGATGTGTGTTGTTGCTGCTTCCCAGGAATAGAGCAGGATAGTGTTTGTTCCACCAGATCTCTCCCATTCCTGTTGCCTCCTTGGTCCATTCAGGGAAGCAAAGCCTGTTAACCCTTTCTTTTCCTGCTGGCACAGCTGAGATAAGGAAAGAGATAGATCTTGCTGTGATGGTGCTGACAGATGTCCTTCTTGTCCCAGCTGCTTGTTTTCCTGTGTTATGACACGGCCAGAAAGCCCAGAGGGGTAAGAGGGACGCTAGAAGTCTATTCCTCTTCCTCATGAACAGCCAGAAGCTATATAGCTGACACTACTTGCTCTTGGGTACCTGGGGACACAAATGACAATTCAAACCTGGGCCCTCTTGAAAAAGATAGTTTTCTCTCCATTGGCTTGTGAAATAACTGTAGACACAGATCTTGCATCTGCATTGGGAGTACCCGTCTACTGTCTTCACTCAAACCCTGGGAAGCTCAGGTTGATACTTGCAGATCATTGAAGGGCAGGACGTTGGGGCCAGGCCATCAAGAAGGAGCCAGCTTTAACCAAGACAGCAACCAACTGTGGGAAAAGTGCGGAGCTGAAGCCAGTACTCAGATCAGAGACTTAGTTCAGCATCGCCTCTTGTCAGCTGAGCATAACTGCTGCAGCCAAAAAGTGTGTTTCAGTTCACAGAAACAGTAAAGACACCCCAAACAAACAAACAAAAAGCCAAAGAATTTTCTCTAGCCAGCATGCGTGACTTCAGGATCAGAACTGCCAACAGTA
Source organism: Cephalopterus ornatus (assembly GCA_013396775.1). NCBI lineage: Eukaryota > Metazoa > Chordata > Aves > Passeriformes > Cotingidae > Cephalopterus > Cephalopterus ornatus. The sequence goes on from VZRE01007248.1 coordinate 112,027, forward strand.
TTCTTGTGACACCCCCAAAACAAGGTGAAATTTCAGTCACGTGCAGTGACTTTTTACAAATAGGCTGGGAGGAGAGATAGGAGCCCTGCCAAGGGGACAGAAAGGCAATAACTGAGGAACAGGGTTCAGAGCTGCTGACTGAGACAAGAGCATCATTGTGTGCAGTGTTTTTTGGTGTTTACTGAGGCAAAATTCCATGGGCCACTAAAGGGACATTTTCATTTGTAGGAAAGGAACAGGGTGTTTCTACAGATGTAGCAACCACCCCGGCAGGGTTTTTTCTTCTTTTTCTTTTTCTTTCTCTTCTCCTTTATTCTTCTCTCTTCTCCTTTATTCTTCTCTCTTCCCTTCCCTTCCCTTCCCTTCCCTTCCCTTCCCTT
>VZRE01007248.1:128091-188132 GCA_013396775.1 Cephalopterus ornatus
AGTAATTTCAGCCTGAAAAATCAACATTTTTCAGCCCAGATAGGGCCAAAATATTCAAAGTATAGAAACTTTTAATGGAGAAAACAGCAAAACTTTCCAGAAAAGTTGCCATCTAGCAAGATATTTCAGTATTTCATGGGAAATGGCATTCCGTGAAGGAAAAGAAACAATGACAGAGGGTCGAAGCACGTCTCACACAAACTGGGTCTTCTGTCAGATACTGCAGCAATTCACATGGACCCTGACACATGAAAACAATAAAGAAGTCCTTTAGGTCCAGCAGGCTCAAAATTAAATGTGTTTTTTTCCCAGTAAATACTAAGGAGATGAAGGATGGAGGAGGAGTCAGGACGGACCTGTCTTTCTGAAAAATATTTCAGCAGGAAAGCTTTGCCCTTCTCCAGTGGTCATCATCTGACTTGTCGTACTCTATGGGTGCCTAAAGCCCTTCACTGCAGGAACACGGACCAACTGCTGGTGCCTGACCCGCAAAGTTTAAAAAAGGAACTGAGGTACAATAACAATAAAAACAATAGATGTAAACTATTCCAGTCAACAGAGAAAACGTTAAGACAGTGTCTGGCAGACAACAGATACAATCTTCTGCTCTCCTGTTTGCTACCACAATTCTACAGAGGGTGTTTAGTTCATTAGAATGAACTGAATCAGAGGAACAGAATAATGAGGTGGAGATGGGTGAGCAAAACTCCACAGGAACTTTTGTCTTCCTAGGTCCACATATCGTACTCATGTATTTCCTATATCCCTGCATCTATAAATCTCAAATCCAGCCAACCACTCAGCCTAAAATGTGTGTCCTTAGTTGTCTTGGGTGTAAGTTTTCAGCAGATGGTCAAAACCAGAGAGCAGTAGAATTTTCTTCGTGACAGTGTTTAAACAGAGAAAAACTTGGATGTACTCAAAACAGCGTGTATTCATTTTCTGGTCCTGGTGTTAGCTGGAGGTGATTCTTTGTTACCCACCGTCTCTAGAGCAGACCAAGCTTGAGGCATGATTTTCAAATTCATTAAAAATTCAGAACAGCTCTGGTGGCTGCAGAAACCCTTCACATGGTTCCTAGGGATAACTCTTGTCAGCAAAGCTCAGAGCTACCTTATTCCAGCCAACCTACTTCTTAAAACTCTGTCCATTCCAGGCACATGTGGACAGTGATTGCCAGAAGCACTTCTTAGGGAAAAGGATTTGAAAGATGCTATTAAGCCCACAGATACAGGGCAGCCTGGAGAGCTCCTGCCCAACCTCTCCAGCCATTAGTATGGAGGGAAACACCCCTAGGAAGCTCTTTGCCTAAGTGTCAGGAAGCCTGACATTCACAAAACACGCACATACCATGCAGGTGAACACCACCAGCTTCCAGAGAGTGCAGGCTCTGATGAGTGAACTTGAAATGCAGCAAATAGCATTAAGGAAGATGTTAAGCCTCGTCACCCGAAATAAAGTTTGTGTCAAAGAAAATCCCCTGTGGTAGCAGCATAGGAGTCACTTTCCTTCACACCCTTCTTCCTTATCTCCACTGCACTTTTGGAGCAAAATTCACAGTGCAGTTAGTCACAGCAGTTCAGCTGGGGACAAGAATGAGTATCAGGAGAGGAACAAAATACACAGAAGGATTCCTTTTACATTTTCAGAGACACAGACTGTATTTTCCCCTTTCCCTCAGGCTCTTTCATGTCACTTTCAACTCCTACAAGCAGCGCTTGGAGAGCAAAGAAAGTGGGGGAGAGGTGTGAGAAAGCTGAGCCGTTCTCCTGGAGGAGAACTGGGATTCAGGGCACTGGCAGATGAGCTCTGTAAACATTGCCGTGGTGTCCTCAGGTCCTGCCATGTGCTTCTGCATCCTCAGCGCCTGCCATGGGCACATCAAGAGGGGATAGAAGAAAGTCTTAGAGTGCTGGTCAAGGAAAATCAATGAGACGCCAAGACTTCCAGAGATAGGCAGAGGTTTCTCTCTATGCTGCAGGAATGAAGGGTTGGTAATAAGCAGCTGGGGATAAATGGCAGCACCCTCCCCACCGCTACTGTCTCCTTGAGCAGGTGTTGGACCATGACAGTGAGGGCAGAGAGAGGGATTTTGTGAACAACTATGGCCTCTCTGATGGCATGAATCAAAAACACTCCCCTGAACCAGCTGTCTCCACAAAGGAGTGGTCTGGGTCCATGGTTTGTCTGGCTGTAAGTGGTCATTTGTTTCTCTACCTCATACTTTCCAACTCAACAAATTTCTTCTCATATTAAAGCCTTTCTTTCACCTCCTTTTCCCCATTATAAATATATGAGAAACAAACACCAACCAACCAACTCTTCACATAAATCCTGTTGTCTTGGGTTTCTTGACAAATACAAGTTAGTGTTTCTTTATCCCTCACCTTTCTCCTCTCCACAAACTCTGAGCAAGACTTTCTGCCAACACTCAGCTCTCAAGTCTTTTCCATGAAGCACCTCAGGAAGAGTCACTGTGCTGAAGCTGGGGCAGATGAACTCTTCCTCTGCCTGTGGAGAGCGCACAAGACAGGGAATGGGCTGCCCAGGACACTGCAGCGTAGTCTGTCTGTAGATATTCTGTTTTACTTCATTACAGGCATTGCTTCAAGCACTGTCGTAGTGGAAATGGTCCCATCTATCTGTCAATGCCAGCATCTGAGCCTGAGGTCATCACTATTTGGTTCAGCAATGCTCCAGTCAATAGACCTGATTGCATCATCTGCTTGCACACACAAAACCTGTGACAAAGAGCAGAACTGAGCTCCAAACCCCAAACCCTTGCTTCCTCCTTGGGTGCTGCAGCTGCTCCTTTCTGCCCCTCTTGGCTGCAGGCTGAGATGCAACATTGAACTGTCCATCTGAACCAACCCTTTCTCAGAGGATTTGACACCAGAGCAGCCTCTGCAGTGTGAGACTGCAACCAAGTGCTTCCCTCTACTTGCCAGAGTTGGCAGTAGAAAGGAGTCGGAACACAGAGCACACTGAGTAAGAGGGGAGTAAGCACACAGAGGAAAGGAGGACTTTGCCCCTGGTACTGCGGGCTTAACAAAGTTTCTCGGGGTCCAAGTGGATGTAGTCAACAGTTTTGGATCCCCTACCAAAATTCAGACTGAGCTTAGAGATCTCACTGACACAGAGGACAGAAGCAGAGGCATAGTTTTGCTGGGACTCACTTGTACCTAAGTTCTGGGCAGTGAATTAAGGAAACACCTGAATTCCTGCCAGCCAATGGGGAGGGTCAGATGTTTTTCAAGGTTTCAGGGAGACTTCTTTTACTGAAGCTGTCAGACATGGTCTTAAAAATAACACCCTCTCAGATGGCTGGCTAGCAAATGCCACTGGCCCCACCAGGGCACTAGCCACCTAAAATACAGATGCAAGCCTGGTGCCTAAGCCCGGCAGACCTGTTAATGGTCAACTTTTACATTTCAACCTCAGGAGAAGCCCCTGCTGTGGTGAAATATATTCGGGCAGCAGAGCATGGCAGCAGAACTAAAGCCCATAGATCACGGAGTTAAATATTCTACTGTGGGCTAAAAGTGAGCATGCACAGTTTCAGTCCATGTGTTGGCTGAAGTTATGAGCACAGGAGAAAGGGGGATTTATAATGAGAATGGCAATTCAACCTCAATTATAGTGCACGACTGTCTGCACACTATAAACTGAAGGTTTAATAATGAGGCAAGTAAGCTGAAGAAGAGAATTTCATTGTGTCTGTTTCGCAGCCTGGAATTCTTACTAAATTCATCAGATTACTTGAGTTCTCCTGACAACTGTAGCAGTATAACTAATTTTAAAGGGGTTTATTGTATATTAAGACTGCAACAGAACACACAGGCAGAGAAAACCTCATAGCAAAAGAGAACTCCAGATTGAGGACTGTAATGTATATGAGGTTTGAAAGAAGTAAGTGCTAAAAGATGTAGACAGTAGTTTTTCAGGGTCCTTAACCTTGATGAATAAATGAATAAAATCCCTTAAAAAATTGCAGTGTTTCTTTCAAGTGGTTTCCAGCATGTTAATGATCAAGAGAAGCTGAGAAAATTGCTGGGAAAGGAGATGACTTTCCTCAATATGCTTTTACCACAGAGACTATGAGACAGACATGAATTGTAAGCAAATAATACACAAAATATGATAGAGAAAGAAGAATAGAGGCTTTTTAGCTGTCCATAATGCATTTGCATACAGATGTGTTGAGTGCAAGACTTTGTGATGCTGCCAAATCAAAGCTTTAATGGGGATTTGGAGTCTTCCAGTTCTTCCATATCCAGGTACTTAGATAGGGCTTTCCTGTATTGTATTTGTTTACCTTACTAAGCCAAAGGAAAAAGAAAACTACCTAGATTGAAAAGGGACCCAGAGAATACACAGAAGCCTTTATCCACACCATAAGCATCCCACTCACCCCACAGAACTCCAGCTAATAATGAATGCCAAAGGGACATGAGTTGCCCGCCCCCCTCATTTCTAACATCAAAGTTTCCTAGGTATTACAGAAAAAGCTAAAGACACAGCAGTAGAATACAGTACAGAAAAGGGGCATCTCCCCACCTCTTGCCAGACTGGAAGGGAATGTAATGTTGGTGTCCTGGCATGGCCTTACCCAAAGGGGACTGGAGGAAGGGAGCAACTGAGACGGAGCATCAGGCACTGGTGGGCAACTTGTCTGCTAAAAAATGTCCCAGATTTTACAAGCTGTAAAACAGCAAATGAGAAAGGGGTGCTGAAGACTGAAATTTTGAAGGTATCATCTCCAGCAACGTTTTCACCCCTTAATTTTAGTCTGACAGTGCTTGCAGACAATGCTCTTGCCTCTCCCTGTCTTTGAACTCTCCCCAGCACCTACATCACCCACACACCCCTTTTCTCTCCTGGCCCCACCAACTTCAAGCTAATAATGTAGCTGATTAGATCTTTCATCATTTTTATTGTTATCCACCCGCAGATTAATAAAACAGCACTCTGGCTGTTTCTGGCTGACCACATTCCCTAATTTATCATAAAGGCTTCACCTGAAATACTTCTGTGTGACATGTGGGGAGAGCTGCAGCCCCTCCCAGCCAAGCACAGCTGCAAGAGAACTCAGCACCAGGGTCCACAGCGGTGCTGCCTGTGCTCTCATCTCAGAGCACAAGTTAACACGCCGCAGCCAAGCTGCTAAAGCAAAATTACCAGGGATTGGCACTGGAGTCACAGAGGTGGAAAAATGGGGAGTTAACTCCAGCTCACTGGAGCACACTGCTTCATACCTGTACTGTCTCTTAATATGAGGGAATATGCTTTTAAAGCACTCAACATTTTCTGTTTAAAGACAGTAATTGCAAGGGTGACTTAACACGGCCTCAGGGACTATCCTGCAAGAATTGGAAGGCTTGATCCCTTAAAAGTCAAGCTGTGGGAATCATGAAACCTGCATTGGAATTCCCAGACATACACATCTTCTCCTTCTTGTCCCCTCCCCTATCCTCTGCCGTTCTCTTTACCCTCCCATCCACGGCCATATTCCTTCTCTTCCCCCTTTCCCTTCCTGCTTTTTAGGGTGCCAATTTAAACTCTGTAGAAATGCAAAGCTCAAATGCCTTGAAGTCCAAAAGAGTATTTAAGCTCACAAACTCAGAAACAATTCCCTCAAAATTACACAGAGCTCTAGTAAACTAATGACTTCATCCATTTACTTGGAGCACATGACAGTGAATAGGTGAAGGTGGGTTTGTCTTTGTGTGGCCAGTGTTATACTGGGAGCAACTTTGACCTATTCATTGTTTTACAACACAAAGAAAGAAAAAAGTGAAGAACTTCTGTCAGGTAGACATTTCTGGACGATTTTTCCTGGTTTGAGCTGAACAACATGAAGAATTTTCAGATTACCAACAGAGGAAAGGAAACCAAAAAGGTAAACAACTTTTTATTAAGTAAAAAAGTGGAAAATTCTACAGAACTGATAATGTTTCATAGAAAGATTCCATTTAATGAACAGATTTCCATCTTCTGATGAGAAATATTTTCAAGGGATACATTTCAGTCAGGACTGTCAGCTGTTACTTGCCTTTCAATCACTGACTGATGCCCTAGCTCACATCCCCCTGCTAGATGTGCAAAGACACAACAAAGCAATCTTTGGCTTACAGAGCTGGAGTCTCAGTTTGGGAAGAGCTGAGTGTAACAAGTAACAGCGTGAAGGTGCAATAGCAAGATCACACAGATACAACAGTCACAACGAGAGAACAACCCAAGGGCAGAGCGTGGTTTGAAAACAGCTGCCCCACAGCCAGGTATGCCTTGGCTGACTCCATGAAGGTAACTCAAAGAAATCTGACACAGTCTTCAGTGGGATCTTAAGAAAACATTTAGCTGAGAAATGGTCTTGGACATCCCCAGGTGCTGCAGTGCCAGTGAAGTAGACAAGGATGTAGGAAAGAGGCAGATAGAGGAAAGCTGTCTTCTCCTCAGAGACACATGTCCAGTTGACTTTCACTGCTCTGTGGTAAAGAAAGACAAGCATCCTTATCCCCTGTAATGCAAGGCCATGAAGAACTGGCATGATTGCTGGTCTCACTAGGGAAAGGTGTGAGCTGAAAACAAGCAGGATCAGTTTCTGGTGTTATGCATTTCTTCCTTCTTGATTTCATTTTCTGCTGTTCTTTTGTCCCCTCCTCATTTCCAGCTGAACCACCCAAAGTAAGACTTTCTGTGAGCTGAAGAATGAAGACTAATTTCCCATGACTCAAGGCAAAGTCCTTTTGTGTATGTTTATGTGTTTGTCTTTCTTCATCTTACAGAATTCTGTGCTTACCATGGCCTATGAGGGGATTATACATGTGACTGTCGGGAACCGTTCAGAGGACACCCTTCCTCCAAGTAGACGCCTTTTTTCACAAAACACACAGGAGCTCAATAACTTTGAGATTTCTTTCTCCTCTACCTAAACCTTCCTCAAGCGGGTTAAAAGCTAACACTAGAGAGGCACCAACCAGCAGAATGGCACATGCAGTACAATTCCATTAACTCTTCCATCCTTAAGAAGCCAGACCATTGTGACATATATCCCCTCCTCCTTCTGCCTGATAGTTCATGCATCCTGCCTGGCTGCCTCCAGGCCTGGGCTATCTTATACCCTATGTCAGCCTCACCTCTTCCTCCCTTCCCCTTTGCCCCTCCAAAAGCCACCTGAGACAGGAAATAGCAGTTAAAAAGATTACCAAGAGGTGGTTTTTGGAACAGATATCTATGTAACAAGTCCCTCATGAACAAGTGACACTTTTCCTGACCCAAGTCCAAAGGAAACCCTGACAAAGTCAGCCTAAAATGGACCAAATGCAGCTTTGCTTTTCTTCCCCAGTCAAGGAAGGACATGGGTCTAATTTGCAGCTCACAGCCCAGCAGTGACAGATGCTGCCTGGAACTGAAGGAGAAATGATGATGCAGGGCCGTTCCCTTCGAGACGCCGTACTGTCACCATGGAGGCAGACAGCATGCTCTCAACAAGTTTATCTGCAAAGTAACATGAAAATTCCTCACAGCAGGAGAGATTTGACGGGACGTGACTAGCACAGCTTTATAAAAAGGTTTCTTCAAGTGTTTCCAAATCCCATGGATCTTTTTCTTGCTTTATCATCCTTTTCAACATCCTTCTTTCTCTTGCTTTTTCTCTCTTTTAAGGCCTTCATAAGCCACGTTTATCAACATCAAAGCACATTCTTTTACAGTTCATTTTTTTTTCCTCTGAATCCACACTTGCAAAGTCCAAACTACTCTTTCTCCCCACAGCCAGTGTCTCCACAAAGAGAAAAACTTGCCTCTGTGCACGAAATCTCCTTCAAAGTCTGGGCAGCAGCAACATCTTTATGCAGGAACTGCGATCCTTTACGCATGGGTGAATTCCTCTGAGACAGATCATTTGTTTTTTGATACTCCTGTAGACCCCACTGTGCCCAGGCTAAATTTTGATGACTGTCCCATCCCTGAATTTTTCCTGTCTCCCAAACCAAACCTGAGGTGCACAGTGGATTATATTTATAGGCTGCATTCAAGATGCTCAGCCCAGGAAAACAAAGGCTCTAGCTCCTTGCTGTCATCACCAGAGAGATGCTGAAGTCTTGAACTTGTGGCCACCACACTGTCCTGTAGGTAGTCTGAGCTCAGGCTACCTGCAGGTCACCCCTGCCAAAAAGGTAATTAATTATCAAGTCCTTTCAGACCAGTTTCCTGACCAATCTGCTGTTTCCTTCCCAGATAGCCCTCAGGTTCCTTCAGGTGACAGTTACTCCAGGAATACGTATCTACATATCTGACATGGAAGGCAGACTTGGACCCAAGGACAGGGTCTTCATCCTCCAACCTTTCTCCACTGTCCTTACAGCACTTGGCACGACTTTGTCACTCCAGTGTCGTCATCCCAGGAAAACAGGTTTCTTCTCCTGCCATCCTTACCTAGCAGAGTCTTACATCTCCTCTCCTTGGCACCGGCACTTCTGTGGGGACAGACTGGGCACAGGGGCAGCTTCAGATCAGCTTTCTCCACCTTTTGGCAAATTCCACTTGGCAGTTAGCCATGGTAAGGATGGAAACTGAGTTAAAGGATGTACAGTCCCTCCTCAGTGTGTAAAGGGCTGCATGTGTTGGGGTGGCAATGGGAGAAGAGAAGGTAAAAGGGGAGTTGGAACTGTGAAGTTTGAAGGTGAAAAAAGTCTTTATATCTGGATTAGTGGAGTCCTGGGGCCTTCAAAAATAGTTAAAATTCCCTTTTTTGAGTAATGGAGAAGTAGTTTGCATTGATCTTAAAAATTTGCTTATAGTTTTCCCTGGAGTTCAATGTACTGGGGAGTGCAAAGCTGACACAGCTCAAAAGTTTTATGAACCTCAGGTAACAGCGTGAAAGGAAATTTTAATAAATATTACATTTATTTAAATTTAATTTTTTTCCTTGTTAATAATAAAAGCCAGCCTTGGTCTTCTGGGCTTTTCTCATATTCCTGCTTAATACAGCAGCCAAATTGTGGAATTATTTATATTTTAACTTCATTTTCAGTAAATCGTCAATCATTCACCTTTCAAAAGCATTAAATTCAGAGACGAACAGCAGGGGAGAGGGAGACTGAAGAATAAATATTGACTTTCAGGGGTTTGTTTTGGGTCTTTTTAAACACAGGGTTAGAAATAGAAGCTGTTGTGGGTGATGAGTAAAAGCACAGAAAAAGTAAAAGACATTTCTGCCTATAGATTTCTCCCCATCATAGACCTGCAAATGTATTTCTTCTTTGTTTGCAGGAAGCTAAAGCAGTACCTATGGGTAGTGGTCCTTGCTGGCTTAAGGAAGCGCTTGGCTGAAAATCTGGGGTCTGATTATCATTGCGTGAATGGTCTTCCTTACAGAGGGGACCTGGTACTAGCCATGGATTACTGGTATTGTCAGCAACTGCTGAGATCCAAGGAAAACCCAAGCAAAAGAGGCATGACAGGATTGAGAAATCCACCAGCACTGCAATGTGCAATATTGCAGTACACATGCTCTGTGAAGATGCCACAGATTCTTCCTTTTAAGTTGCCCAATCAATGCCTAAAGACAATGACAGTCTCTTCCTTACTGGTCTCTCCTGTCCCCTGAGGCAGAAAGATACAACCAGCCAGCTGCCCCTTGGGTGCTCCAGTTCCCGTCTGTAGGGTTCTTTCTTTTTTGTGAATGACAGCACCTCTTCAATCTGGTAGTCACATCTGTGACATCCACCCTCTCACCTGCTACTCCCCCCACAACTCACCTGAAAACCCAGCCTCTACAGGCTAAACACAGCCTATTAGATCTTGGACATCACAGGGCACAGTACCCCAGTGAGTCACCTGGCAGGTTGGGTTCAACTACGGTTACACAGCCTTGATTCAAAGATCCCAGTAGGTGAAATCTCTACCAAAACCTTTGGAAATTTGTTCCTAGAGACAATGACAAACAAAACAGCTGCCTGGATCCCTGCTCATGTCTACTTGTGTTCGGCTTGTGGGCACGGGTCTGTCTTGTGCCTTTCTTTTTGAGATTTAAGAGTCCTCTATAGCAGGTGCACACACACAGGAACTCACCACTTGAGCTTGTTGATGAGCTGAGCAAATTGCTCTCTTGGAAGTATTTTCTCCAGCCCAGATTTCCCTGGGCTTCTGCATCCTCTCCAGTTTCTTGTTTTCCCTAACAAAGCACATGTCCTCAAACTGGGAGATGGGGTTCTCTTATCTGATCCCTTCTGAGGTAGAATTAGTCCTGTCCTTTCACCAGTCTCCTTCAAGCTGACATCAGCTGGTCCCACCACCACACTGAAAGTACAAGTCCACACGAAGCACCTTCCTTTTAGGACTTCTCAATCTCCTTCAGAGTCACTGCCTTCCAGAGGGAGTCTGCATACTGGGACTGGCCAGCTGGAAAGCAGCTTGGCAGAGAAGGACCTGAGAGTCCTGGTGAACACCACGCTGACCATGAGCCATCAATGTGCCCTTGTCACAGACAAGGCCACCAGGCTCTTGGGCTGCATTAGGCAGATTTTTGCCAGCAGATGGAGGGAGGAGATCCTTTTCGTCTACTCAGCACTAGTGAGGCACATCTGGAGTGTTGTGTCCAGCTCTGGGCTTCCCAGTGCACAGCATATTGGAACAAGTCCAGCAAAGGGCCATGAAAACAATGAATGAACTGGGACATCTGATGTGTGATGAAAGACTAAGAGCTGCCACTGGTCAGCGTGTTGAAGAGAAGGGGATCTTAGAAGGATCTTATCTATATGTATAAATATCTGGTGGGGGCAAGTGTTAAAGACAGATCCAGAATCTACTTCATGGTGCCAGCAAAAGACCAAGAAGTACAAACTGAAATACAAGAAATTCCATTTAAATGTAATAAAAAGCACTTTTTAAACTGTAAGGATGCTAAAATCCTGCAACAAGTTGCCAGAGAGGTTATAGAGTCTCCATCCTTGGACATATTTCAAATGCAACTGGATTTGGTCCTGAGCAACCTGCTCTGGCTGACCCTATTCTGAGCAGAAGGGGTTGGAGTAGATGCTCTCTAGAGATGCCTTCCAACCTCAGCTGCTCCTGTGATGCTGATGTTCACCACTAGATAGCTTCAACTCATCTTCTTAGTTCCTGTTGTGCCTCCCAATTTAACGCTCTGAAAATGTATGTTCTACGTGCCTGGACTGCTGATGTCCTTTGCACATATTCTCAACCCATATCAAGCACTCCTTAAAACTTTAGGTTATCTGTACAATTTAGCCAGCAACATTGTTTTTATTTATTTCTAGACCATTGATGGAAACATTAAATTGCATCTAAGTTATGACTTCCTTCTCAGGAATGTCATAGGAAAATGCTCATTAAACAGATTTCGTCCTCATAATTTCTGTCCAAGATCTGTCAACTATCCATCAATCTATCAAATATCAGCAACACAAAACAAACATAGATTTCCAGTCCATATAGTCTTTATGAACTTTCTCTATCCATTAACAGCAACAGACACCTAGGAAACGGCTGCAAGAACTGCAACACATCCAGCCCACCACCATATTCTCCCAGCTTCTCACAGCTGGATATTTAGGAGCAGGGATAGCAACCAAACCATTGTATTCTACGGTCAGCAGTGGACCTGAATTACTCTACTTCTTCTTAACCTATTTGCACGGTAGTTGTTCACTGTTGCAGTGAATTGTCTAAGATGATTATATGCCCCAAGAAAAACTACTTCCTATTTTTTGTTTTAAACTTGTGTGGTGTTTTCACTGGATGTCCTCTGCTCTCTGCCATGTGGGAAGCAGTGAGTCGTTTTGCCGTCTTCATGTAATCTGTAGCACTCCAGATTTCATAGCCTTCCACTCAGGCCACCTTGCTGAGATTTGTCAATCACCTTGTGACAGACTTATTTCAGAGCTGATGTTAGACCTCTCCAGATAGCCAAGCAGGGCTTTGGCCTTTGCTGCCACTCCACCACACTGCCTTTGCAGCTCCTGCTGTCCTGAAACCACCTCTCTCTGGGTTGCATCCAGTTGGAACAACACATGCAACACATTTCCTAAGGACAAAGGACAAGGAACCTCTCTGGTTCACAAGGAAACAGAGGCTGGAGCCCTTACAAGCTTCTGCCCTTTGCTAGACAAGCATTCTCCTTCCCTGCTGCCTTCCTGAGGCAGGCAAGCAGGCAGGCAGCAGCTCACCATGAGAGCAAGCAAGTGAAAGGGGAAACAAAAATTAAACCGAGGTTAAGGGAATAGGAAAAGAAAAACAGATGACCCCCTGGAGTCTGGGGCTGAGCAGCATGAACAGTTGGAGCCCCTGGAAGCCAACTCATCCATGCACACTGACCTTACTGCCTTCCAGTTCCCCGGAGGGGGCCTAATAAATTTTACAAAAGAGCAAACAGCTGAAAAATGTTCGTATTTAAAAATATATTGAGAGAATTTGCATGTTGTTCCCTTTTGTGTGGGGATGGCATTTATACACCCAGCATTTCAGCAGCACCGCATCTCAGAGCACTTTACATAGCAATTAATTACACACTGGTAGTGGAGTGACTGTCTACAGGCAAACTCATCAGCTATTATCCACTCAGCAACATCCAGAGTACAGCTGTGAACATTTGCATTAGCAGAAAGTCATCTCTGCTGCCATTAGCAAGGTGGGGGATGTCAGAGAGGGTGGCAGGGGTCAGCTCACCCCCACTCCTTCCCGAAAAGCCTTTAACAGCTACTGTCACAGCTTTCACAGTCAAACCTGTGACCCTTCCCTCGTTTCACCCCACGCTTGGAACAGGGAGATGCCATCAACTTGCAGAACACTGCAGTTCACCCCAACAACAATGCCAGCTTTTCCTATAACATGGGAAACACTCTTGGGTGGAAGACTTCTGAGACAGCACATAAAACTGAAATCACCAAATCCACAGAGGGGATGACTTTATGGTATGAACTTTGTCCACAGCTTCTGTTTCATATCCTTCATGCAGCCAGACACAGTGCAGCCCTCATGCTCCAGGATTACTTTCAGCACTCCCCAGGTGTCTGCATAAATTAATCTGGAAAGACACTGCAGACCTGAAAGACCAGCTTCTGACAACTCCTCAACACTATTCTGAAGTACTTGCATTGCCAGATTCTCTGCTGAGTCCCCTTTGCCTCTGCTTTGCCCACACCACAGCAAAACTATGTGTGTGTTACCACGATGGGGAGATTAGAGGAAACTCATGGGTGATGGGCAATGGGAAGAATCCCAGCAGTGCAGTGACCTTCAGAGCGAACCTGAGGACAAGAGACCAATCAGCACCACTCACACAGAACCCAGAGATATTCTAGCTAAAATAAACTCCTATACTATATCTTTACCACCAGAATGAACAGTTGTGAAAATGTCCCTGGACATTAGAACCTGATCTTCTGTATTGCAAGTCATTAAAACACTACCTGGCATGTTTTTGGCAAAATCTAGCTAGCATGTTCCCAAATGATGCCTAGACACAGCCTGGGAATTAGCACAGACTAGTGCCCATTCTCAGTAGGCAATTTGGATGCAACCCCCCTTTTCTGGAGGGTGAGAGAATTTAATAGTACAGATGCAGGATATCCTGTGCCAGCTGGCCTCTGTGCAAGAGAGCAGACCTAGCTACAGTTAATTTACAGGTACAGACGCAGCCTCAGAGTCCTGGACAACATCCAGCCGGTGATTGCATCCTCCTCCTTTCAATTCCACCAGCCTGAAATGCAAAAGAAAGCCACAATGCTTCTAAACTTTAATTGCTGCTATGGACCACTGAAATGCTTCTATCTTTTGATCCTGGATAAGGTGATCATTGAATTTCTGAAAGTTAAAGAGTGTATGAAGTTTCTGGGTCTCCTTTGAAGGCCCACAGGAGATATGATTGCAAGCACAAAACAGTAGAGTCTCTTCTTTCTATCTTATTTGTGTTTCATGTGTGCAAAAATATTCAAAACAGTTATTCATTCTGCAAGGCTGGCGTGTCTTTCTTGCTGAGCCCATCAAGCCAGCTCTAGTCACCCTAAGACCACGGAGAGACAACAACCAGAATCATTATTGCCATTTGGCAGAAAACAAATCGTATCCAAGACGGAGACATTGGAACCATCTCTTGAAACCTGTGTCATGGTAGCACAGATGTCTTTCCAGTTTATAAGAACACGAGTTGGATGGATGAGAAAGATCTAAAGGACTTATAAGGATAAATATGGTCTTACAAAAGATTACTCTTGAAACCCAGCTCTTCAGCTTTGGGTTTCCTCTCACTGAAAGCCCAATAAACCAGGCAGACAGGACCAAGGCCTGAATGCAGAACAGGTCTCCTTGCTCAACTCCATGGCCTGCACTTGCTGTCCAGAGTTTGCAGGATCTGTGGCACTAGAGGTGAGCAGATATGGTCTCATCCCAGACCCTTTTCCAAAGAAGAGAAGGGAATCAATGTTTCAGTGTCTGGAGAGGGGGGAAATTCTTCCAAGTAGCTAGTTTACAGCAAAACCACAAAGTTTTTGGAAACACAATAAGATAATCTTTCTGGGACTTCCTTTATCCTGTCTTTGGTGCCAATATCCTGATTTCTAACAGCTTCATAAGTATGGACAGACATATTTTAATGAACTTTTTGGGAGATAGGGTACCAATCCCACTCTTTAGGAGAGCCTGGATCCCATTCTGAGCTTGCTTGCTATCAAATTTGTCTGTCTTTAATTACTCACTTGCTTCCTGTGCAACTTCCCAGTTTCTTCCCTAAACACACCCCAAACATTAAAATCATTTCAAAACCCTGGCAACCCACAGAAATTGCTACCTGCCTTTTGAGGTTTCAATGGTGTGTCACTGTTCAGGAACTTCAACACAGCCAGTGAAATGAGCCAGGAAATTGAAAAGAATATTCCTGAAGAGAGAAGAAATGGGAATAGTAAAGCCCACAGCTATCTGTCCTCAGATGTCCACAAAGACTTCCCCTGAGCCACCAGCCACCACACTTCTCTTGGCAGGCCCTACCTTGGCTTGGGGAGCTCACTTCCCTTAAGATCCTGGAAGTTTCTGCAGCCAGAGCAACTTTTTTCACATTAACACTATAGGAACCTTTATTAGTCTTGTGCGTTTTTTTGCGATCCCATAGCTGTAGGGAAGGGTGGTTGATCCCCTGACCCTGATTGGATCTCCTGACCCTAGTTGAACCCTCTGACCTGCTGCTGGAATCCCTCTCCATGGCTGTCTTCCAGACAGAGTAGCAGAGCAGAAACTGCTTTTTCTGTGATGTCCTGGGAAGTGAAGCTGCAAACCACGGTGAAATTTTGCAGATTCCACTAGAGACCATTTCAGAGAAGTCACTGGGCTTGATAATGCTGACTTACACAGCAGTGCAGCTTCCCCTCACCGTGGGAATTGCCACGTGGTGTTCCGTGGCGTGCACGATGTCAGAGGTCAGGCTGCTGATCAGAGTGGTCCCATCTGGTCTGAAAATCTATAAATTCAGATCTGGATGAAATTGGACAATTTTGGATTTGGATAAGCATTCATGAATTTAAATGAATAAATAATAATTTAATAATAAATCATTCATCTCACTGTCTAGCATGCAAGCCCCCTCGAAGACCTACAGTTCAGATGCAGCCAAAGTTTGACTACCTCTGCAATTAGAGCCAATGAATTTCAAATGAGGGGAAAGGAGGAGTAAAAAAACCAGGAGAAATTAAATGTTGGGGGGGACCACTTATCCAAAGTGACTTCTGCCTCCTTGCAGGCCATACAAGGACTGGATGCTAACAAACTCATCCCACTGCTGGCTCGGGGTAGCGGCAGTGGTGAAAGCTTCCATCTCCCAGTACTTATGATAGCGACAAGCAACATCCATAAATCCAGCTAGTTCCAGATCTGCTATGCCAATAGAAAGATGGTTCACTGGGCTAGGCTCAAGACTCCCTGATTCAAGTACATTTCCTTTTGGTTAGTTATTATGGAAAAGAGCTTTGGGATAGAGCTATTCTGTCCTGATTTTCCCTGGTAAGTTTCATAGCTATGCTATGCTCTGCTCAGAGTCAGGCTCTTTCACACAAGCCAGAGGTAAATTCATGGGCAGTCAGCATGGTGGAGAGGAGACAAGTGGACTACACTTCTATTGGATAACCTCCACACCTGATCTCTCTCACCCAGAGCTGTTTCCTCATTCCTGCTGACAGGCCTTCACCAGCCACTCTCAATAGGTCAAATGCCCAGCACTGTTTTATCCTCCTCCTTACCCCTTTGACTGTTATATATCCCTTTGATATATATTTGACTATATATATCCCCTTGAACCATCCCCAAACCAATTCTGTCCTGATTCTCCCTCTGCCCTCCCCAAGCCTTTGTGTTTAATTTTCTCTCTAAACCAGCTCTTGAAGCTTTCCCCAGTTTAGCCTCCTCCACTCATTTCATTACCATGCTGTTTACTTCTGCTTGTAGATCATTAGCAGCAATATTAAACAATTGGCAGCTTGCCCAGGAGGCTGTGATCTCTGGGATTGATGACTTGTTTTATTTTCCCTCCCTGAGAGAGCAGCAAAAGCATCAGAGATGGGTGGACATGGAAAGGTTCGCGCCAGAAGTAGAGATGAGAGAGGCAGCTTTCTTGCCTTTCCTGGTAAATCTCCCACTCTGCTTTGCCTTTAAACTCCCCACTCAGGTCCTTCTCTCATGGGCATGCTTCTGACACTTTTATGTGGACCTTTTTCTTGAAATAAGCCTTTGCCACCCTTCCTCCCCTTAAAATCCCTTGGTCTGGAATCAGTGAGCATGCACCTAGGGCTGAATTTTGTGTCAAGCTCTTTCCAGGCCCCTTGTATCACAAATTCCTTCTCTTTTCTGGCTGAAAGCTGAGCCAACAAACTTCTTGACTAATATCAGTGTAATATCTCACCTGGTCTGGCACAAGGATTTAAATCCTTCTAGGAGAATTCACCTCGACAACTCAGACGCAAGGTTCTCATATTCTTCACTCAGAAAATTCCTCTAAGGAACTTTGCAGAGATGGGAAAAGTTTACGTTCAATTCAGAAAATCTTTTTAGTAAACCAGACCGAGTATAAAATGAACCCAAGGCAATCTGTGGGGCAAGGAGGAAGCTCGGACAAGGGCAAAGGGGCTTTGGTGCCTTGCAACAGCTATCTGTAATGAACAGAGCAGAGAACTGGCTGAAAAATGTCATTAAATATTCATTCTTTTTCTTCTAATATGATGATTTTTTGTGTGTGTGTGTGTGTGTGTGTCAGGAAAGGCTGAAGGGAAGGAAGGGTGAAAGGAAATTGGCCCATTCAAAACCTTCCAATATCTGGCAAGAATGTGAACAGAAAAGTCACTGGAAAATTCTAATTCAGAAGATTTTGACTCATCTCTAATCCTGTTTCCAGTACCTCCACACTGGCCCCTTGGGCTGCTGGCCATCTTCTCTTTGGACACCAGGATTCTAAGTACTATCTGCTTAGGACTTGCAGAGACTTGCTCTTGAACCCATTCAGCCCCTGGTATCACTATAATAATTTCCAATGCTAGTACAGAGCCATCTTCAGAATATACTCCTTCTTTGCTCTCTCTCTTTTCCAGGTGAGGCTGTTGCCAGCCATCGTCACAAAAGGGCTGGAAAACTACCTCTAGATTCCTCACACAAGACACGTTTACACCAGCTTGTTCCTGCTCTAACACTGCCATAGAGATTTTTGCCTCCACTCCGCCCACAGGGGTCCTTTTGGGGAACCACTGGATCCCCTCTTGGCCCCTAGTCAGCTGGGTGAGGGAAACCAACCCTTCAGATCCTCTCTATCTGAAGTAACAAGACTCTCTTCATAGCTCTCCTTGTAGCAGATCCTGCCATTAGGAATTGACATAGTGAATTGGAACAAAAAGCCTCTTTTCTGTTGAAGTAACTCCCTCCTCCTGATGCACTGCTATTTCAGACAGGTTTGGAAGTGTTTCTCAAAGGCTTTCCATCAAAGGCTACTCTTGTGGGGCACAGACTATTTTGTGGTTTTCTGGGATTACTTATGATTTTATTCTTTCTCCACCTTGCTGCCTGCCTTCCCAACACTTTCCTGGCCAAAGGCATCACATACTATTCCAGATGTGTGTGCCTGTGTCCATCACTCTGTGGACATGGACTCCTGTATCCCCACTTTCAGGAGTTTACAGCTGAAATGCATGGCAGACAGAAGCTGAATTTGCTCTTCACCCACAGGCACCTAATGTCCCCATGTGGCCTTTTGTCTCTGCTTCCCTGCCCACTTGTATTCACATTATTCCCAAGCCAAACATCAAGCTGTAATTCTCTGCTTGTCTTTCCAGCCTCCCCAAATCTTTTTGTTTTAATTTCACCATCTAAACCAGCCCCTCTGGCTCCTCCCAGTTTAGCTTCACCCACACATTTCATTAACGTGCTGTTTATTTCCACTTCTAGATGATTAGCGAAGACATTAAATGACTGGCAGCCTGCCCAGAGAGGCCATTACCTTTGGGGTGGATGACTTGTTTTATGTGTCTCTCACAGAGCAGCAGAGATGGGCAGGTCTGGAAGGTCCTGAGCTGCAGGGGGAAGATCCAGAAGAAGATACGCATCTCCGCATGTTCACATTTTCAGTGCATCTGTGCTGTTCCCCCAACACCATTCTGAGCCAACATGTGCCCTGGGAAAACCCTAAGTGGGACACTTTTAAGTGGGGGCAAGAGGACACAATCCTTCATTGAGATTTTTCTGCTCCCCAAAATGGGGAGGAAAGGAGAGTGGCAACTAAAAAAAAGATACAGGACATCCTCTGGCAATGCCACAGAGTGTTCTCATCACCTGTAAGAGGTGGGGAACGATGTGGCAGTGTGATGTTTGTAAAATCATTTAAATGCCACATTTCAGAGCGTGTTTTAGCTCTGACTGAAGTGAAAATAGTTGTTTAGAGAAAATACCAACCAAGAACTAATGTCTTCAGAAGAACTGGGGAGCTGGGTAAAATCTCTTCATAGACCCTCTTCATGAGTCCAAGTTTCAGCAGGGCCAAAAGCTGCTGAATGTACATATATGGATGTCATGTACATATTGTGGAGGGGATGGGTCCTAGGACAGCCCTGAGAGCTGGCACCCTGACAAGCTACAGCCTGGCATCTCTGCTTCCAGGCCATTTCTGCAGCAGGAAAGACACTTTCCCCTGGAACAGATCCCCTTGCCAAAGCAGTGCCCAGCACTGAAAACCATCCAGAAGGCAACTTACAGCTGGGCAACCTGTTTTCTGATGATCACTTCAGCAGATTCAGTGGTCTTTAGAGACTCTCAGCCTTCCAGATTAGTCTGGACAGTCACTGGAGGGTCTCAGAGCAATGACTTTGCTCAGCAGCTCCGAGTATAACAGTGGTTCCAGACCAGAGCCCTTCCATACACGAGAAGTCACATTTCCACCAGCCAGGCTGCCTTCAGTGTGAGGAAGATGCTGGTCACCCTCACAGAAAAGCACTCTTTTTGGGGGCTTTTAGAAATACAGATCTTACCTGCCTTTTACACTCCTTTAAAGAACAAGATGCAAAGCAATCTCTTCCCCAATGAATAATATCACTGAATTGAGAAAGGAAATGTACCAGGTGGCTCCCACTCTTTCCCACCTTTAAAAAAAAAAAAAAANCTGTTGTAAAAAAAAAAAAAAAGAGAAGAAGAAAAGAAAGTAGGAAAAAAGGCTTTGAGCTGTTCTTCAAAGGCTGTCTGATTTGCTTTGAATAATATAAAATGATGATGGAGGGAAAAAAGAGAATATTAAACTCAAGGCTGTAAAAGCTCTGTGCTTGGGCTCAGCCACTGAAAAAGATCCACGTACGCTTTTCATGAAATAACTACAATGATCCCTTCTTGTCTCTGTAACAGCTGGGGGATCAGGAGCAATGCAAAGCTGGGTCCAAACACAGCATGAATAACAAAAGCCGGGGTATTTCTTCCCTGGAAATGTTTCTGCTCCGGGATACATACAAATGCCCCACACCTCGCTGTGGGTTTCTGCACCAGTCTCCCCTGTGTGCACGTTTCCTGAGTCAGAGCTCCCAGAGACAGGAGGCCAGGTGCAGGGAAGTGAGAAAGGAAGGACACACAGAAAAAGCAGGGGAAATGAACGAAAAAGTATTTTCTTCTGAGCTCCCCTGAGAAAATTAGTGTGAAGCTGGAAGGAGCTGATTGCTGTCAAGGCCTGCCAGAGCCCAGATAGCCAGCTGCAGTCCCCAGGCACAAATGTGATAATAGCCAACAAGCTAAAATCATTAACAGTAACGAATGCCTCTGGAAAGACCCCAACTCCTAGGAGGAAAAACCAGTGACGGGGGAGGGAGAAAAAAATTAAAAGGGAGCAATTGTAATTTCCTCTTAGCATTTCTGCACTCTGTTTTCCATAACCCTCTGATCCCAATAAAGACTGCCTCACCTAGCTTATGGCTCAGTCTGACTTTTCCCAGCTGGACTCCAATGAGCATTTCTTCTCTCTTTATTTGCTGGTGGGAGAGCAGGGGGAATGAAGGTGGGTGAGTGAGCTGGCTCTTATGGGTGCTAACTGCTTAAAAAAGGGGTTCTTGTACCTCTTGACTGGAAGAGCCAACCCCATATGAAAAACATCTGGGTTGTTCCCACAGCTCATGGTGTGTAACTCAGAGCTGGGGGGGAAAGCTAGTTTCTACAGCAGATCTTTAAAATTGCCAATTAAATACTGCAGTGCTCTGTTCTGGGACCAGTCCAGATTCACTCCTTCAGCAACGACTTGGAGGAAGCATGAGACTTTGCAGGTGATGCCAGAATTAGGGAACTACTCTGAGCTAAGCTGAGACAAGAGAGGTTTGGGACAGATATAAGGAAAACCTTCTTCCCCATGAAGACAGCTGAGCATAGGAAAACGCTGCTCAGACAGCCTGACCATCCCAGAGCCAAGGTCACCTCCAACCCTGGAGGTTTACAATACCCAACAGGATAAAGCCCTGAGCAACCTGGTCCAATCTCATAGCTGAGCTTGCTTTTAGGGGGGTGGACTAGACACCTCCTGAGGTCCCTTCCAACCTCAGTCATCCTGTGATCCAAATCAGATGCTGGTGCCTCTTGTCTCTGGTGACAAAGTCAGCTTCACCACAGTTGCTCTCTCAGGACATCTCTGTCTGCTCCAACATCCTAATGCTTCTGGGCATGGCTCTTTCCTCATGAGGAATTTTTCTGTGACAACCAGAATTGGAAAGCAGGCCATGATGAATTTGTGTGCTCCTCCTGCTCTGTGTCAAAATGAAACATCCTCAGCTAAGCCCCTTAAATCTTTGGCAATTCATGTCCCAATTTACCAAACCTTCAAAAATTTCTTTTTGCTTCCCAACTCCTTACCCTTTCCAGACTTTCTCTTTTCTCTATCTTATCTCAAAGCAAATACCATGCAAGCAGCCTTTGGTTAATCAACTGCTTCTACAAGGAAAACAAAACAACATCAGCTTTTAAAAGTAAAAGGAACAGACTTTGGCTCCAATTTCGTTAGTGAGAACCTTTCAGGACAAGAGGGCACATTCTGCCAGGGGAGGTTTAGGTTGAATATTAGGAAAAAATTCTTTACAAAGAGGGTAACCAGACATTGGAATGGGCTGCCAACAGAAGTGGTGGATTCTCCGTCCCTGGAGGTTTATAAGATGAGACTGGATGTGGCACTTCGTGCCATGGTCTCGTAACCACAGCAGGGTTGGATCCAGGGTGGACTTGATGATCTAGGAGGTCTTTTCCAACCTGGTTGGTTCTGTGATTCTGTGATTTACCCAGCACTGAGGCACAAAATTTCATGCTTTATCTTAGTACAGTCCTGTGTACCAAACGGGTGTATCCCATCCAGGGGTAGATGTGCCTGAGGAGGGTAAGAGGGAAAATTATTTGTCTGTTCCTGAAGCACATGACCCAGACCACACTCTGCATAAAGCATGGCTAATACTAGACACTACTACATCAACCCTAAAAATCCCCAGTATAATTCAAGGCTACATTTACTCTGTTCTCTTTGGACTCATTTGCCTTTTTGCAAACAAATTCTCTGCAAAGCCGTGGCTGACATTCAGGAAAGAGCAACGAAGTGGAGCACCAGGAGCTTTTTGCACCAGCCAGTGAGCCCATTGGTAAGCTGCTTTGTGCAGAAGTTGTAGAAATCACATCCCATGCTGACGCTCACCTTCTTGGGGAGCTGGCGGGGAGGCCTGTGTTCCCTTCCAGAGATTGTCAGGGCTCAGAGAAGAATTTAGCAAAGCCACATTGAACCTGTTCGGATGCAGCTGGTGTTTGTAAAATAGGAAACTCTTCTTCCAAAATTAATTCCTGGCTTTGGATTCGTCTGATGTAAAGAGTTTAATTTTCCAGCTCAGAAAACTCTGTGCTGTTCTTTTAGTGAAGGGATAGGAAGGCCCCCAGCCTCCCTGCCCAAGACCTGTAAGAACACCAATTCCAGGGCTGTTCCTGGAAGGTTTCCTCCTGCAGCACATCTTCCCCACAGGATATCCTCAAGCGTCCTTCAATCCCAGGCTCAGTCTTGTGCTAGGAGAACACTGTTCCAGTTCAGCAGGAATGACCAAGGGACAGGCTGAGTGATCCACAGACCTGCTGTGAAAGCAGGCTATGACCTGAGGAGTCTGTTCAAGCTCCCCCAGGACCTGCTAAATGACCTTTAGCACATCACGCTGTCCTTAGCCCCCCCAACCCCTCAAAGATCTTGTCAGTGCAGTACACCGCTCTCAGGGATTTCAGAGACCCCGCCAGACCCCACAATCCACACAGCTCCCCAGTGACCTTGGCACATTCCACCTTGGGGGCTCCAGTTCTCCAAAGGATCACAAAGGCTGGCCCAGACCTCTTCTTGGCATTTTCCAGAAGAAACTTAGGCAGTTCTTCTGCAAGGTACCCCATCTGGGTTTTTAATCAAGTTGCATTCAAGTGAGTTTTCGGGTGGTATGATGTTTTGTGGAATCTGTCCTTTCCTGGCTGGACTTCACATTAAGGCCCACTGGCAGGTTCATGACATGGGTGGATTTGAGCTCCAAGCCACAGGATGCTCCTCAGACATCCCACACACACTCAGGAATTTAACAGCTTTGTTTGGATATTAGGAAAATCCTATATGAATACACACTGGCATGATGCTTGAAGGAACAGTTTCATGAGCTTCCCATGCTCTCACTACACCCTGAACACATTTGCTGGAGAAAAGCACATTGGCCAGTTCTACTCTTAAACAGAAGTGTCTGTGGATATTTTACAGAGTGTCTCCAAGGCACTGACAGTCAATCACATGTCAGATCCCCAGCTGGAAGAAAACAGAAAGGAGGGAAAGAAAAAGATAAAAGTAAACAGAAAACTTTTTATATTCTGAAATGGGAACTAAAAGGTGAAGAATCCCCTCACCAGTGACTCCATTCAGAAATCTTGGCAGGGTTTCAGACATCAGACTTCACAGCCAAGTCACCAATGGCAGAGATAAGAATAAGAAACTGTCAGAAATGTATATAGTGCACCCATCACCTTGGTATCTAATTAGCTAAATGAGTCTGAGTCTTTACCCAAAAGTAAACTCTTCCCAATGTACACAAAAGCTGATTAAACTTTAACATCCTCTCCCATAAATCTACAAAGAAGAGACCCCCAATCAAAGTGATATGGGACAACACCTGGTCAGACAGCAAATGTTTTGGAGCTCCTATCTCCAGTTTACCTTTTCTGTTGAAATTTCCCATCCTTGATGAAAGACTTGCAATTCTGGGTTTTTTTGAAGAGTATGTCTGTAGCTAAACCTGTGAAAGCTCCATGGCATCACTGGAATCTGAACACACCAAGACTGATTGTCTCATTTTATAGAGCAACCTGCTTCTTACATATCGCCTGTGCCCTCACAAAGCAGCTGGGAAGGCAGCTATTTTCATTATGATCACAACCCAGTCTCAACATCTCAGGGCTTGTCTGCACTAGGTCATTCAGTCTGAATCAAATATATGTAAAAAGGACTGGTCATATCACACCAGCAGCTCCTTGGGCACTTTCATTTGATGTCGAAGAGGTCTCTCATCTCTTTTGGTTAATTAAAGGGGTCTTACTTCAACTTCTCTTAATTCTCAGTGTTGAAACAGAGTCCTGGTGCAGTTTAATTAATCCCCTTTAAAAATGAATTTGAGTTAATTCTCCCATGGGTCTCAAAGCGGAGAGGTGCCCAGAAATCACTACGTGGCTTAATGTTTAGTATGAGATGAAACTCTTTCAGGGTGAGCTACTAAACCCTACCTGAAGATTTCATTTTCCTTATTATTGGAGATTGGAGGAAATATTTTAATTCAGAAAGCAATTATGAGCAGTGATGCCATGCCCATGGTTTGATCATAAGCTTGATGATGAAGGTCACAGCTCTTGGAGTCAAGTGGTAGAACAATATTCCCACATGCCACATAAGTTTATAACTGTATAAACATTGAAAAAAGCTTTGAAGTGTGATCATAAAAGCAAAAACAAAACATCAAATGCATTAGTATTTTTCCAAATCACACATTTTTCATACTTGTGTTCGGCAGTATAACATCCAACAGCATCTGCAAAACACTAAGTACTGTTTGAACAGACCAAATGCTTAGGAGGGGAGCCAGAAAAATGTTCGTAGCAAAATTTACCAGCCCTTAAATTTAATTACAAATCCAGAACTAAAACTGTGTTCAATGAAAATTTCACTGTGGTGAGTGCAGTAGAGATGGACCTGTGCCAAAAGGGAACAAGGAAGCAAATTCAGACCTCAGGAGCCTGGACATTTTTCTGAACTTCACAACTGTGAAACAGGGCTGAAAGACCTGGACCTGAGCACCATTCAGTTGGGAGAACTCAAAACCTCTCTCAGTCACCCTGGGTGGCCAAATAGCATTTTCAGAGCCAAAGAGCACAGGTGCCCTGCCTGCACCACCTCACTCCCACAGGTGCCACCTCCAGCTCCGATGAGGATTGCCAGGAACACTGCAAATTTGAAATTCAGCAGCACCACATGCACAGAGTGGGCAGACAAGTGAGATCTGGCACGTACCAACAAATCCACACTAAGAAACTTTTTTGAAGCAGTCCTTGCCAACAAAATTCTGGCTCTTTCTTTTTCCATCTCTTCAATACCTGCCCATCTCCCACCCCATAGCCAAATCCGCAAGGCCTGCATTGACTTGGAGAAGAATCTTTTTTTTATTTCTCTCTCTGCCAGATCTCATGGGGGGCATGAGACACCAAGGACTTCCCAGTGTCTCTGTTCAGGGAAGTTCAAATAAGAAAATGAAAAACCAGAGGCTGCCCCTCTGCCCATGGCAGCTGGTGAGCCTCAGCTGGATAACACTGGGAGCTGGATCACGTGCAGTCCTGTGGTGCAGGACATGAAATTATCCAGCAGGATGGATGGTCTTGTAGCTCCACAAGACTGTCTACATTTATTAAGTGAAATCACTGCCTGTTTTCTGCAGCATTAAAAGTGAGCTGGAGTACAATATATTTATTGATTGCTACTAAACACACCCTGGGCCTTCCTCCAGCTTCCTCTCTCCTGTTTATCCAAGCGGAGCTCAAAGCACAGATAGACACCTGCATCCCCTGGATGGGCTGTCCCCTGTCCATGGAATAGGGGACACAAAATTGCTGCCCAAACCTCTGTGGTTAATTTCTCAGCAGTGTGGACTTACACACACAGGGGAGTTGAAGTCATCAGGCAGGAGAGGGAGAGACAAGCTGGCGATGGGACTGCTGGACAGACAGGACACAGCTCCTGGAACTGGAGAGGAGGAGACAATGGGTGTTGGAGCCCTGGGATTAAAAGGAGAAACACAGAGGAGGAAGAACCAGCAAAGAGGCTGATGGAGGTTCTCTACGGCATTTTCCTGGGCCGGATATCAGGTGCAGGAGTCCTGCAGCAGGAACAAATGCCAGAAAGAAAACCCAGCACTGCACAGGGGAAAACCCAGCACTGCCCTCTGGAGAGGAGCTCTGGAGAGGGCAGAGCAGAGAATCAGTTTCAGGCACAGCCCATAAGGCAGTGAATCCCACTTTGTTACTGCTCCTTGACACCTTGGGGACCCAAGGCAGACAAATGAGCCCATGGATTTATCCCCCTTTTCCAATTAGCCTCATTTCCCCTCCTCCTCTCCCTCCGCCCTGCTGAAATCAATCCTCGTCCTGGCATTTTAAAGGGCAATGTGCACGTTTTATGGCTGTCCCCTATAAAACCATTCTACATGATAACATATCCAGCCCTTTATTAGGGACGTTTGGCAAGTTTATTGGCCAGATATTTTTCTGCACTGACAGATGAGGTCCTGTCATCACTTCTGTGAGCACGAGAGGCCCTCTCTTGTCCCCTCCTCCCCTTTCCTGAGCTGTCCAACCTTATGAAGGCGTCCTCATTGCACTACCAGCACCCTCCCTGGGCAGCTGAAGTCCTCAGTGTCCTAATCTCAGCTGCAGCCAGAAGGAGCAGCAGCAGGGACACCCCTCTTCCCCAGAAAACTAGCAGCATTTAACTACCCTCTGCTATTGCCACATCCACCAAAGACTCATTAACCATTTACAGCCAGGGAAATGCTCTTGTCTCCATGCACAGGCATCCAGAGTGGCTGATTTTCACATTATGGCAGGATAACTCCTCTCTTCTCTATAGCAAGGCTGTGGCGGAACCATTCTTGTTAGATAGCAGGAAACCAACTGGCCTTTGCCATTTTGGGCACCATGATGCTTTGCCCCAACCCCAACCCTAAGATCACCCTCTGGAAGTGGGCTGGGGCACAGGTGTTCAGCAGATGCTGCATGGGGCAGAGGAGCTCTGCTTCCTGAGAAAGCCACAACTGCACTGCCAAAGTGGATTTGTCTGACCTCGGCTGCTGACACCACCCAGCCTGTCCCTGTGACAGCCCACAGGGGCCCCCCTGTGAAGCTGGGAGGACTTGATGTAAAGCCAGCTGCAAGTTTTTTGGTGTGTGTTCACAGTCATCCACATGTGTAACCGTGAGTAGGAAGGTCAACAGGGGTTTAATGAGGGGGTCAAGGATTAAGAACAGAGACCAAAATTTATCTGAGTGCTCACCTGATGCCTTCTCATGGCACTTCAGGGCCACTGGCCACCGCTGAGGGGTCTGCTCCCCACCACCATCACAGCCAGGGCAGACAAGCTCCCTGGGAAAAGGCTGTGATGGGTTTCCGAGATCAGGAAGAGGAGGAAGACCCCAGGCTGGGAAGCAAACCTCTGGCTCAAGTCCTGCTCCAATTTGGGTCACCCTCTCAGGTCACTGCAGATGGTCCTTGTCACCTTTCAGGTGTTTTGGAGGCATGCTGCACATTCAAATGGAAGCAAAGGCAAGACTGTGTTGTGGTTTCCACCCTGCAGGGAGCTTCCCACCCAGCTGTTGGTTTCACTCACTGATCTTGACCCGTTGTTGCTGTTTAACTCTCAGCAGTGCCATCAGGAGCACTAGTGGTCTCCCTGCACCTTCCAGCCCCCTGCCCAGTGTTGGTTTGCATGTCACATTTCCAGGCTGTGTTATTCTTAAGTGCTGTAAATCTCTCACTATTATTCTCCCACTTGATATAGTGAGCTGTGTCATTTTGAAAGGAAATACAGAACAGTATATTAAAGAAACCATGGATCTCCTCATTCATGTTTAAAACAAATTTATTACAATGTAAGAAACCCTGAATAGCACAAATTTATTATAATGATTTAAGGTTCCTGGCACTTGAGTTAAAAATGTCTCTCAATAAATAACTTTCCCTTGAAAACACAGCAAATTAATATAGTTTACCATTTCCAAAGTTATATAAATCCAAGAGGCTTAAATCAACAGTACAGTGGATAAGATTATTATTGCTCAGCCAGAGACTGGTATTGCAGCTCAGAAGGATGCAAAAAGTTGTGAAAAAAATGGATGGAATGGATGCCTTTTTTTTTTTTTTTTTGTCACCTTTCTCTCCCCTCCACCACCCTAGGCTATGTCTGTTCTGTGAAAGTCAGACTAATGTGAAACGGATGACAGCAGCTGTGGCCTTTGCACACAGGTATCATTAAAATAGAGCGGCTACTCCACCACCAGACTCAACAAGCACTGCTCTGGTATTTCCCCAAAGTGCCTCAAACAAACACAGCCCCGTTGCTTTCAGTAGCTGTGTTTTAATTTGATTGCAAGTAGGGAACTGGGATGTCTCCAGCTCGGCTGCCTCCAGCTCGGCTGCCTCCAGCTCTGCTGCAGTCTCTCAAGCCCAGACCAAACCTGAGGCTCTAAAAATCTGCCTCAACACTGACCCTGGCCCAGATGCAGGAATACCCGTGGGTGAGGCTGCCTGTCCCTCAGAGCTGGATCCCACTGCACTGGGGCAGCAGGAACGAAGGCGCAACCCCACATGCGGCTGCAGCTATCACTGGGACCAGCAGATTTCTGTCTGGCACAGAACTTGCTCCCAGAGCTCTCAGTGGAGCTCAGTAGCTGTTGGGGACAACAGCCTGTGCACATCTGTGTGTCCTGGAGAGCAGAGGTTTTGCTCAGCTGTGTCCACAGCTGGGTGCCAGCTCACAGAGAAAAATGCTCATGTTTGCTCTCTCCCCAGGGACCTTCCTACTGCACAGGCCACCCTGTGGGAAGCAGGAAAAGCTCAGCATCATCAGCTGAACAACCAGGGAGCCCTTCCCAATCAGCCCTGCTCTCAGCAAGGCTTTTTATTTTATGAAGGTCTAATTTTTTCCCTTTACTGTCATCATGTCAATTTTTTCCCACAACATGGTTGATGACTACTTTTTTAAACAGAGGACAGTACCAGTGACATTCTGATATTGCCAATACAGCCAGAGTACACCCACCTGAGCTTTTCAACGTGGGAAGTTAGGGCTGTTAAGAGTCAGATTGACAACCTTGGTAAATTCAAATCCTCCATATAGCAGACAACAAGGAGTTATTAGAAACAGACAAGGCTTTCAGGTCACCCAGTCCATCTCCCACCCCACCTTTTAATTGTCTTTCTCACCCATGCTATAAATATCTGACTCTTCTCATCTTGTTTCCTCATTATGTCAATTCTAGCAGTCCCTGATCATTTTTATTACTCCTCACTGAAATCTCTCCAATCTGCCAGTAAACTCTCTGGTAATGAGATCCCTGTGCTAAAGGCACTAGTTCAAATAGAGGGGCGCCAGCTCCACTGACAAGGAGCCATTTACTCTACAATTCATAGATGTCATCGCCTCCTCACCTGCAGCTCAAAAGTGTTTTTACTGCCTCGTGCTTTGTTCACTCGTCCCCTTCTGAGAGTTTGTGTTGTCTGGGTCTCCCCCATCCCATCAACCATGTGTCTGTCAGATTGTTTTCAAGGTGTCTGAGTTCACAGGTGCTGCACCCACACATTCATGCTCCATCCCAAATTGAATCCTACAATCTTTTTCTTTCTGTCTGGTATTTCTACTTCACATGATTTCCTTTGTCCTCAACTCTTCTAAATTTAGCAGAGTCTCCTGGTTTCACTTACAGAATTTCTGCTTCAAGAAATAGGGCCTTGATCTGAAGTGCAACCAGACCAGGTACCCAGCTCAACACCTCCAAAAAAGGCTCCTGAAGTGCCAAAATGGAAATGCTGTGCAGAATGAGGCCATGCTTTCACCGTTTCACAACAACAGGACTTGGAATTGGGCAACCTGCTCTAGTGTAAACCCTTCAAGATGAATAAATGATAAGGAAAGTTCAGAAACAGGCACCCCAAATCACCCAGGGGCTGGAAGAGAAGACATTAGGACACGAGGCATACAGGATGCTATCTTAGCAAAGAGAAGGCTGGACCAGGAGTTTATCACTGCCTTTGGCGTACTCACTGTCTGACAACATGGGAACTTTGCAGGCGTGCTTTCAAAGGCACAACAAAGTCCAACAGCTGGAAATTCAAGGTAGATAACCCCAGCCTCAAAATAAGGCAGTTTTGTAGCAGCACGAAAAATTGCATGCTGGAAGATTGTAACAGGGTGCTTTTAAAATTTCAATTCAACTTCCTCGCAGTCAACCCTAATTTTAGAAAGAACCAGCTTTTGTGCCTGTGAATTAATCTTGTCCTTTCCTTCCTTATCAGGTCTAGCAGAGGAGAGGAGTTACCACACTGTCCTTAATGCTCACGATACTCAACACTCTGTTTGGATAACTGCTTTAATCAAATCCATGCTTTAAGGTTTTAAGCTAGTTGCCAGTAAGCAACCAGAAAAGATAACTTTTTCCAGCTTTTCACTCTCCTCTTGTCTGCAGAGAGGAGACCAGAAAAAATGAACTTACACTCCAAGACTGGTTACTGAATGTCATGAGTGAAAAGTTATTTTTCAAGTACTCAGGATGACTCCCAAATTAAGGAAACTAAGAATTTATGGCTCTCACTGCAGCTCATGGATTAGTTTGTCTGCTGGGACCATCTGCACATCTCTCACCTCACATATGTTAGAGCCTCACCAGTCAGTGACATCTGAGTTTCTCCAGTTTAGCTCCCCAGTGCCTGAAATGACCCCTTCAAGCCTCAAAATACATGAAGTCTGAGAGCTTCCCATGTTCCATGGGATTGGCTGGCCCATATGCTTCTGCTCTTACAGACTGCAGTTCACAGACAAATTGATGGTGGATACATCCAGCACATTCAGCTATGGGCCCTAATATAAGTCACATTCCCTCTGAGATCTGTGGTAAAACACACTTCACCAAGAGAACCTGCTGCAGAGGGAAGCAAAGTGGCTCCCCCAGAGCTGGGAAACAAAGCCAATTCCCCCACATCCCCATCCCCATGCTGCAGTTGGGGTGCTGTACCACCCCCTGTGAACTGTGGAGTCCTCGAGCACCAAAACTGATCAGGCCAGTTTCTTGCTCTTTTTTAGCTGAATTCTCCTTCCAAACACCAACCATCACCAGGAAAGCTCTGCTACACAGCCATGCCAAAGATGCTCAAGGTCGTTGTCTCTTATCTACATGGAGTCACAATATTGTAAAACATTGATTGTCATTGTGAGCAGACAAGCCTTCAAGTGATGCAGGGAGTGGAGCAGATATGGATCATGAGAGGCACTTTCCAGAAGAAAGCCACCCAGTCAGAGCAGACTTCACTGCTTCAGCTGGTTTAAATCACCTCATTCAATATTCTGTGTTGTCTTATGTAGCATGCAGTTATGTAAATTTATAAATCATACACTAATTAGCACACAATTTCATAAATTTAGTAACAGTGAAAAAGGAGGTTTCTAACTAACCAGGCTGTGCTCTCTCCCCCACAGATGGTGCAAATTCAAACACAGCCTGGAGGTTGTATTTCAGAAAATCTCTGCTGCAACTTTTAGAGTTTAACCCCAAACTCAGGGGCACTTTCAAGGGATATCCCAGGCTCGATTTCTCTGAAGTGCAGCTAAGCCCTTTCCTCTTCTTCCTTAATACCAAACCTCAACAGATCATTGGATCACTGCAAATTTTGTTTTGTTTTTTTCTCCCTCATTCAGATTCTTGCTACATCCAGTCTCACATTCCTCTGTCCTCTGTCACCATACTGCGCTAGCAATTAATTTCAGTCCATGCCCTGGTTTATACATGGGTTCTGCACTGTTGTCCTTGTGCTCTGGCCTCCCTGTCCAGCTACTCTAAAGCGGAACAACTAAGTTAGGTCAAGGTCATTTCCTTCTTTACCTCATTGGGCAGTAGATCCCCAAATTCAGGAATGTGATCTGCAAAAGGGGTGTGGAGTCACAAACCTCTAGGGGTTTCATGGTATCACTCCAAGACATAAACACACAATTCTCCTTCATCTGCTTACTAGAGTTTAACAACACGTCCCTACCCTCTGGCTCACCTCCACATCATCTACACCTTTAGTCATCCTTTGGTACAGTTCTCTGCCTTGCATCTTTGTCCTTTCTTGCCTTCACCTCCATCCTTTCTTCCTTACTCTTTAATTCCACATTTTTGTCCCAAAGCATGGTGTTGGCTCTCCCATTCTCTTCTGTTTTGTATTTTGAGACCTCTCCCCTACTTCTTGCTCCAAAGGAGGTCTTGCTCCTTCTCATAGCAAGAGTCATGTCCTGGAGAGAAAGAGGAGGCTTAAAATGAGCTCCTCATGTATTTTAGCAAACTGGAGACGCACAGCATACATGATGTGATGATGTGAGAAGTGGAACACATTGTCAATGGCAGTATTGATGTCTGAGCTGGATAAAAACAAGAAGACAAGCCAAATAAAAGTCTGGAAGGATAAATGAAACTCCCCGATAATTTATTAGATTAAGACCTCACATACATATATAAATATATGCTCATATTCAACAGCAAGACTAGAGAGGCTAGACATGAAAAAGGTGTGATTACTACAGGTCCATGGTGTGCAAGGTGCACAAAAGCAATAACTACACAAACAGACATCAAGTGTGTGTACGAACCTCTCAGGAAGGACAAAAATTGAAGGCATGGGTGGGAGCTTTAGAAAAGTCACGTTACTCCACAAAGCCTCATGTAGAACACATCCAGATGTGTAGCTGGAGAATATTCACTGGGAACACTCTGGACAAACAGTCCATGGCTGGACTAACTTCCCACCGGCAGCTCCCACTACAGGAGCTTAAACTTAAAAGGACACTGTCAAGTGATTGCTTTTGTTAGTTTAATTTTTGCATTTCCTCTACTGTTTCAGCAGATGGAAAACAATTCCCCTCCCAGTCCCAACTACTGATTTTGTCCTTTCCTATTTGACAATCATTGATTTTTTTTTTCTAAGGCTATAAATGTTTTAATAACTTCAACTTTGTAGTGCCTCATGGCAAAATATCTTTGCTTGCACTGACTGCTAAACACTATTCCTACTGTACTGCTGATAACTAGAGCAAGAGCCAGCATTATAAAAAATGATTTTCCACAGGGTCTATGAAATTAATAGGTTTTGGTTTTTTGTCCACATCTCACAGAGAATTAAAGCATACAGGTCTTCACCCATCAGACATTTTAACCATCTTTATTCTAGAAATCTTTGCTTCATGAAGGTATGCCTCCCGTGTAGCTCTGACTGATGGCAGCACCTTGAGCATAGAGAGCCCACAAACCTGACGACGACGTTTCAAAAAGAGCTTCAATCAAAATACAGATTCAAGTCAAAAATGACCTTCAGAACTACAAATTCTTATGGACAAAATGGATCATAAGGAATCCTAAAGCAGTTAAATATTGGCACCCGCAAAAGAACCAAAGAACAGAATGCTCGCATGTAGTGTTCTCGACTGGGTACACAAAGGCACCTTTCAAGAAATAGAGATGTATCTTTTGCTGTTTCAAAAGGTCAGTTAGCACTTATTAGAAAAGGCAATTAAAGTTTCAGTCAAACTGGAAAAAAGAAGAGAAGCAATTGGACTGAAATCAGAGAACTGTTTCTTTGTAAATGCCAAACCTTAACAAAAAAACCCCACTAACAAAACTAAAAAACTGCATAAAGACACCCCAAACCCTAAGATCTATGTGACAGTCATTTCTTCATGGTTATCCCCAGTTTTCCTGCTGGTCTTTGTACATTTTTCTCTTATTTTCTCCTCCTTTTTCCTGCCCTCTTCAAGCAGCAGACTACTCAGCCAGCAGAATGAGAAAACTTACTTCCCCAACCCACTATATTTGCATCAGGGCACCAAATACATCTTTGGGGCTCTTAGCACAAACCTGTGCCTTCACAGGCTCAGGGGG
The DNA here is from genome assembly GCA_013396775.1 of Cephalopterus ornatus. Taxonomy (NCBI): domain Eukaryota; kingdom Metazoa; phylum Chordata; class Aves; order Passeriformes; family Cotingidae; genus Cephalopterus; species Cephalopterus ornatus. The sequence continues at coordinate 161,808 of VZRE01007248.1, forward strand.
TAGAACGAGTGGGACACTCAACAGCAGATGGACATATTCCAAAGAACTGTAATACTTAACTAAAAGCAGGATAGACCACACAGGGGCTTTCCACAGTAGTAATTTTCTGGTCCAGTAATGCTGCTTCCCTCCTTTGAAGTCCTCCAAGCAGCATTTAAAATTCAGCCGGGATGCACAAAAACAGTATCACCTAATTTGTGATTAAGAACTGGGCCTGAGCGAAGCAGCCCAGAGTAACGTGAGGTTCTTCTTCCCCTTCATCCTCCTTTTGTTTCACTGCCGTGAGAGCACAGTGCTGCCAGGCGCAGGTGCACCAACGCTCTCGTCGTGCTCCTGAGCCTTGTGAGCTCCTCACAGAGCACCAAACATTGCACAGGAGGCAGCATGAGGGAGGCAGGCAGCAGCCATACCCCAAGGATCAGCACAGCAACTCCCTGCCATTAAGATAAGCAGGGTTGCCTAAAGAGACTGTCTGAATAGCAGTACTGGCCCACGAAGTGGTGGTTGGGAGCAAATGGCCTAGAACTTGCCCGCACTGGCTCAATTCTACCTTTCCCTCGCTGCAATTTTACTGTGCAGAATGAGTATTTTAGCCTCATATTTCTAGGAACACATGCCGGTGGCTACTGTTACAATAAAATATGAACACCGCATTGTGGAGAAAATGACCATTAATCCTGTAATCTGCAGTCATTTTTACCAATTCGGCACATTTCTTAAATAACCAAGTACATGCAGTAGATGGAAGTGCATTTAAATAAACTGAAATAGATACAGCATGAATAATTAAAGCCGGCAGGAAAGTGTGCTTTGCGAGCCTCTAGTGGAAATAATTACTGATTTGTCTTATTTACAACGGAGCCTGGATACAGGATCAAAATAGTGCAAGTCAGTGAAAATGTCTTAAGACTGCTCTTATACTACGACTACTATGTATTTCATCTTGAAAAGTAAATCAAATAGGTTTTGGACCTCTACAATGTGCGACTCTGTTCTGCTGTTTCAGGGTTAGGTTACCAAGCACATAAACTCTGTCAAATAGCACTGATTTAAAGAGGAATATAATCCAAATGGGTGCCTAGTACATCAACCTGCACATCATCTGTTAACATTATCAGACACTGTAGAGTTGAGCTTACAATATATCCCCTAAAAACTCAGTGTGTTAAATATCAGAATGTTGAAGAAAAAAGTAGATCATAAAAATCAGTGAAAAAGTAATAAAGTGCTTGTACCTTTATAATATGCCAGGTTTTAAACAGACTTGTTTAATTAGAAAATAATCTACTTCGAACATGCTGGTTCTTGAATGTTAGGCAGTTCTTGCAAGCTGCTTTAGAGCCAAAAAATCGATAATGAAATATACTTCCGATATGAGGCTGGCAAAATTGTGACTTCAATCTATTATAAAATGCTGTAGATTAAAAAAAATTCTATTTTAAATTGATTACTTGGCACATGAAAGGTTTAGAGAAAAAAGTTAATGCTTTCTGATTAGCCTACCCCAACAATATACTTGCATCATGATTACTAAATCCAAAATGAAACTGGATGATAATTAGCTATGTCTTAGAAGAAGGAAAACAAGCAGTTGTCACTCAAATAATTTAAAAATTGGCTGTAGACCAACGAGTTGTGTCAAATGAAGAAAATCTCTTCAAGGAGCCGCCTCTCCTCCATCTCCTCTGCTCTGCTCCTGGAGCTGCCAGGGCTTTGGTACCATGACGACGACAGCCTGTGGCGCACACGACGAGGTGTGTGCATTTTGTTCCCATCGTAAGATTCCCTGCAGAGGTGTCCCGGTGCAGATGTTGGACTCATCGCTTCAACCAGGTCCAGAAGACAGGCCTCATACCTTACAGAGACACACCAAGAAAACAGAGATCTATTAAGATCACAGCACCATGCAGGAATTGAATCCAGTCTTCCTGCCTCCATAAATCAGACTAGACCTACATTTGTCTGATGGGTGCCACCAGAACACAACAAATTTTGCTGTATGGGCTCCTGTCAGTAATGACAGCACAGAGGTAGTGGAAAAGAGGTGAGCAAACCATGGGTGCTCAGGTTATTTTAAGCCATTTCATGAGCTTTTCCATTTGAGGTGTGCAATGTCTTAGTCGCACTCTGGAGACTGAACACAGACCTCAGAGATATGACAGCCGAACACACGGAATGGGTAAAAGACAGACCCACACCAGAAATGGTAAAACAACATACTGCACCTTTTTTTTGAATAGAGCTCTACACTTGATTTAGTTTCCCAGGGATTTGAAAACAGCAGGAGACTTTATTACTATTGCCACAAACTGCATTGTGCTTCCTGTAAATCTCTATGTACTATATGGAGTCTGTCTGGTGGAAGCACTAAAGGAACAGAATCTAAGCAGGGCAATACAAAGACACCCAGAGAAAAGGCAAAGGTGTAAGCATTACTCAGGCTGTCCTTTAAGTGGAAGTACAGATGTGGGGGAAGGTTGCAAGCCCATGTTATCTGCTAACACACACTGAATAATGGCAGTTACTTCAGACAGAGACTTCCTATTAATATTCACACGAGACAAGACCTGATCTAAATATCAGCACAGGATTGATCATTACAATATATTTCCTCCTGTCCAATTTTAAATGTCTTAAACAATACCATTTCCACTGCTTCCCCAGGGAGGCTATTCTCTGGTGATATCTAAGTGATAACTAAGAGTGACATCCAAGAGATAGCACTCCAGAGTTTTACCCAAAAGTCCCCTTTGTTCCGTCCTGTTGTTAGCACTAACCTTCCTAATGTTCCCAACCCTGAAGTAACTCACACATTCAAAGACTATCATGCACAGAACATTATTCACAGCACCCAACTCAAAGTTGGTGCTGTGGATTGGATCCACAGGGTCCTTCTCTTGGAAACAAAAAGAGTTAATTCATAACATGAAAAAACATCTGAAACTGTTCCCTGCTTTATTCTGTTTCTCCTGTTCCCTTTGCCCTACTTCTCCTTTCATGACAGTAGGAACTAAGCAAACAATACAGCTGAGGTAGGTCTGTCAACTCAGATGGGATGAAAAATTCTTAAGAACATTCACTACAGTTTATTGATGTGAAAGATTAGCAGTGGCCAAAATACATCCCAAAGGTAGACCCCCACTTGTGCTGTCCAGCAGTCTCATGCAGCAGCAGCAGGTAAAAACTTTTCCTTCCCTAAACTAGCCATGCCATGCAAAACACCCTTCACTATCTCCAGCAGTGGGTGTTATGTCCCATCCATCATCAGAAAACTGTCACAGTATCACATAATCATTTAGGCTGGAAAAGACCTCCAAGATAATCAAGTCCAACTGTGACCAATCACTGCTCTGTCAACCAGACCATGGCAATCTATGCCATGTGCACCAATTTCCTGAATGCCACCAGGATGGTCACTCCACCACCTCCCTGGGCAGCCTGACATGACAATGCCTGACATGACATGCTTGTCCACGACAAGGCAGCTCGCTGCTATGTCTGAGACACAGAACTACTTCCTTGGCTCAAAGGAGTTAACACAGTACTGATGGTTTAATATTGGTGTTAATGGTGAAGTTATTCTAGAAATGCTTTTATTTCCTTCAATTTTTATTGTTTCTTCTAGTCTGATGGTCACCATCATTGCTAACACAGACCAACTTGATATTACTGCCTCACTGGGCTCTCTCCTCTGTTTGATTAGAGATTGTTTTATTTTTCTTCAAATGCACTAGCTTGCATGTCACTCAAACAAAAACCCAATTTGCAAATTTCTTTTTCATATTTTAAGCTATGTGTCTTTCTATTATCTGTCTGTTTAAATCACCTCTAATAGCAAAAAATTAGTAACTCAAAACAGAAAAAAACCCCACACCAGCTTTTGTTTCAAATGGATCTTTTAAGTGGCTAATCCTAAGCAAACATGATGTCTTTCAGTTACCCCAACCAAAAAGTTCAGAAGGACATGGAGTTATGGGTAGTCAAACAAGACCATTTTAGAGGCGGCTGTAGTACGTATTAGCATTCAGAAATACTCTTTAAAAATTGAAGCTCCTTAAAGATATCTCCAATGTAAAATGGAATAAGCTGCACTGATAGTGAGAACTAGCACATAGATATAGGAGACTTTTTACACAAAGTTTTGGACTAGACTCTGTATAGATACAGACATATGCTTTGAACTCCCAAAGAAACCCAGTTAACACATACATTGGTTTCATTAGCCACACCTAAAACTTCCTTTTAGATTAATCTAGTCTAGCATACAAATGCTTATCTCCTCTGACGGTAGTGCTATCATAAAATTTCAATTTCTCCAGCAGCCACATTCAATCACAGATTAGGCAGGGGGAAACCAAACCAGCCAGTGCATTTATAGCAAACGTGCAGGCCCTAGATTTCAGCAGTACCTTCGAGTTTATTTCTTCTGCAGGTTTATCTAAGTTTTACAGCATTTCTGCTATCAGGAAGGCTAAATGATTTGGCAGATTACAAGCGCAGCAAATAGCAAAGATTATTTAAAAGACCAGGTGTTGTAAATCAGTCTATTTGACACCACAGTTATATATGCAATAAAGTGAATGAACTCTGCTAACAGAGCGCTATCTGATAAAGAGAATGCTCCTTGCAGGTATTTAGTGTTTAATCCCAGGATAATGGTTTGCCCTGGTTTGTCTAGGCAACATCAGACAGCATCTGGCTAGAGGCAACAGAGTAGACCTAGAATGGTTTGAAACTTGCAAAGACAATTTTCTCACCTTTTTTTTGTATCCTAATATTTAAAAGACGCAGTCAGAATGCTCAAATCCTGTAATGAAACTTTCTCTAAAAGCAGGATATGCATTCTTTGCACAACTTGAATAAATGCATAAGCAAAAACAGGCTTTGTTGTTATTATTATTATTAATATAACACTTAATGGCTTCAGTGAAGTCAAAGCTGCAGAATCAGGCACTCAGGAGTCGGAACACTTCAGACAGGGAAACTGATCTGGCAAACTTGGCTTATGAACAGTGAATGCTCTTTAAATGCAAACAAACAGCCAAGGGTCCCCTTGTATTGTTCATGCTTCCCAAGGAGAAAAAATTCCCCAAAGTTCTGCGGAAGTACCAGCACTGTACATTAAGCCACATACAGAAATTCCTCATGTATAGATGTTCAACCAAGCAAAGAAATGTCCCAAAATCAGTGCTAGATGCTTACACTCATTTGCTTTGATGGGTTTTGTCCTCTCAACAGAAGGAAAATGACATGGGCAACTGTCCCTTTACAGATGGTGATAATTCAGTCTGTCCTGACCTTTGTGGTGCATTTGCCAGTGTGCTGGAAAGAGCATCTCTGCAACAGACTGGAAAATAATCTTTTTTTTCTAAGTCTGGTTTTGACACTTCCCCCATGTATACTTTTTCATCTAACTTTCATGAGCTTGAAAGTCTGCATGTTTCATTGCGGGAGAGGAAAATTTGTAAGGTCTACAAGTTTGGATTAGAACTCTAACTACTTAGACAAAGTTTGGTGAAAGTAATCATCATAAGGTCTCCAAAAATGCCATCATGAGAGGGAACACAAAGAATCAGTGTACAAAGCAGGAGGAAGGCAGGGCCATCTGCAAGAGGACAGAGACTAAAGTAGAGAGAACAGACCAAGGTAAGATTTGAAGCTCTTCCAATGAAGACATTTCACCTTTGCTTTTATTGTAGAACATAAAACTCCAAATACAGCTCAGAAAGCAGCAGAGAGGTGACCAAACTATCTGAGAGGTTTGGACCACTGGGATCAAGCTTGTATATCTGGGTCAGTGCAGAACTGTGACCTGGGTGGCTAAATCCATCCTGGTCAGGCATTGCACAATGCTGAGAAAGGATTCCCTTAATCTCTTCTGCACTACTAACACAGGCCGCTGGAAATTTGGCTCCTCAGTCCCTAAAGCCCTTGTAGAAATTTTATTAGAAACTTTCAGAACCAGCTCTTAATTAAATAAGTATCTAGTGGAGTTTGCAAATTCTAAATGTAAAGGAGTTTTGTAGTCTATCATTAAGGTAACAGGAAACATCATAAACCATTATGACTCAGAACAGATCATTAAACATTCACATTTTAAAAAGGAAAACAGTGCAAAAATAAACACAAGATGGCACAAAGCCAAAGCCTTCATTCCACAGTATTTCTGTTTCACTGCCTGTGGAGCAGGAGTACAGCTCTCTGAACACCTACAGGTGCATCTTGCTTTGTCCTGTGTTTCCAAATCAAGAGGGAAGGAAGACTCTCACATTTCTGTGACAAACACATGAATGTGGCTGACACTCTGGGAACGATAAGAACACTTATTTCCCAGGATGGTTGCTGAGAAATCACCTGAAACCACTCGGTATTCTTTCTAATAAAACCTATGGGGCAATCAGAGCTCTGAGAGTCCCACAGTGTACAGTACCTCTAAAATGGTCAAATTATGCAAGAGTGATGCACAGAACTCATAACTGTGCAGGATATTAGAAAGAACTGTGCTCCTGAAGGGAACCGCTGAGCATCCTTGCCTCAACTGGCTGAACCATGATGCTTGTGTATTTATTTAGACATTTGGGATAAACCATTGAATTTTTAATGTTTTTCTATTTCCCATTGCTAGTGAAATATATTATAATTCTTACACGATGTCCAATTTTTAAACTACACTAATGTATTTTCATATTGTGCAGTCCCATTTAACTAATAATATTATTCGTTCCTTCCTGAAAAAAACAGCACAACCTCAACAAGTTTGATATTTGGAGGAGCAGGAATTTCCCCATGAGGCAAAATAACTAAACTTATTGGAGTCATAAATACTCTGGCAGTAAGATATATGTATATTTCTTTAAACAAGCAGTGTCAGATATTACTTGATCACTATATTCAGAGATATTTTTTCATTTACAGTCTCTGAAAATTTATTCTTCAACCCTAAATGTGTACAAAACACATGGAATATCTCTTTGCAAGGTGACGACATTTCAACAAAGCATACTGGCAATACGGCTTTGGAGATTAGTAGCTGTATAGGCTTACTTTATTTAACTGTATATACCAGAGGAAATAAAAAGGTTTATTTTTATACTACTGCTTATATTTTCAACATAAAGTTCAAAGTGATTTACTAATGTTACATGAATTGCCTCTGAATTACGGTATAGTATTGTGCCTAAGTACAAAGCCTAACACTATTTTGTATTCACAAAACACCACCTGCCCCTGAGCACTGTACAAATGCTAAATACAGCTAAAAACACATTCAAGGGGTAGGGAACAGGCCCATTTACAGAAAATTAAACAGTTTATTGTTATGATAGAGCAAATATCAAATCTCCTGTTTGACTGGAACAAACAGGGTAAATAAAAGCAGAGAAATAACAGATGCAGATAAGAAGCGGCCTCAGCAGACAAAACTACTTGAAACCTGAAGACACCACACTAGAGATAGAACCTCAGGTTATCTGGAAGAAACAGCTGTGATGATCGATCACCCATGCCTAAGTTAAGCCAAGCTGTACAGGCAAACGGAAGAACTTGACCCAAATTAACGAGTCCTAACCACTTTCTGCCATCTTTATTCTTTCATCCACAATTACTGCATAAGGGATGCTAGATGTATCTCCATGGCTTGTCCTTCCAACATCCATATACTAACCCATTGTCCATAAATTTGACTAATTCCTTTTTCAGCCTGCAGCTTCCACAATGTCCTGTGACAGCCTGCTCAGGAAGTTCATTGTTATTGAAAGACAAACTTTTGTTTTCTATTTTAACCTCATATCTTACTAGTGTTGTAGGTGCTTTTTTAAGGATTGACTGCAGTTTCTCTTACATGGTGGAATCTGGCAAAAAATCATTCACATTCAACTTACCCATCACTTTCACAATTCTGCAAACCCCAATCATTTTCTCATTCAGTCTTTTCCTATCCAATAAAGAGCTTCTTGGTTTCTCCTTAAACGGCAGCTGCTTTATCCTGCTGATCAAATTAATTGTTCTGTGCACATTTCCTAGCCTCCACTTCATCTCCACTCCAGAACCAAAATGCTGGTACACCAAGACTTGTGTATCCTCAAGTTCTGTGAAGGTCTAGGAAGCTTGGAACTTCAGTAATCCTAACCACCTGCTCTGAGTTCAGTATCACGTAGGCATGGTGTTGGTGACTCTTCCCTAGGTAAATTACAGTTTCATTCACTGCTTTTTTTTTCTTTTCTTGCTATTGACATGTTCATTGGACCATGTGAAATAACTTAGTATCACTCACAAATTTATTAGGTCACTCAGGAAATTTTCCTGTTCACTTCTTACTCCAGCCCCCTGGTGAAGAACCAGCTCAGTGGGTTCCTGTGGGGTCCCACTGCTGACTTTTCTTCATCATGAAAAATGAACATTAAGTCATTTTGCCTGCTATCATTTAATCACCAGTAAATCCATAGAAGAACTTCTCCTCCAATCCTGCAGAAACTTGATTTCTTTGACAACTTTTGGTGTGGAACCTTGGCAAAGTCCTTTTGAAAATCCAAACGCATAATGTGCACTGGATCTAGAGGTCTGAGCTGATACCTCATATTCTTTCTTCTCCCCTCCCTGCTCTATGCATATAATCCAGGTTTTAACCAGCATGCTATTTGGCCCAGCAAACTTGAGATGAATATGTCAATGAACATGGCTGATGGGGTAGGAAATGAAAGCTGAGAAAGAGAAGCTGACTTTACGCCATTTCCTGGAAGGCCACAAGTCAGGATAGGGGACCCTGCTTTTCAAGTGTGAACTGCATCTTCAGTGACCAAAACACAACCTGGGGAGATATTCCCATGTACTGAATGTCAAGACACCAAAACAGAAAAAAGGAACACAAAGAAGGGCAATTCTTGAGGCCGAAACATCACAAGAAAGAACAAGATTTAAGTCAAGAATCAGAAACAAAGGGATTGTGACAGCCTGAGATTCCCATTTTACTTTCAGGCAGGCTGGGACTCAGAGCAGATATTTCACTGTGGGATACAGGAGGAGGCAAATTCAACAGTGCTTCATTGTATTTAAACCAACTCCAGGTGGGGACGTATTTCTCACCTGTAATGGGTCTGTATTTTCTGAGAGCACCTCAAAGTTTCTTAATTCTTAAAGAAAAAGATCAGACTGCAGAATATTTCAAAGCAATTAAAAAAAGACCTGAGCCTTTTATTTAAAATATATCACACAATGTAAAACAGAATATATTTATACAGTGTCCTCAGCAAGAGCCTCCCGGAGTGCTGCAAAACCCACACCCACGTAATAGAGAGCTTATAGTATCAGAGACTTTTAGAGAGCTCTCCAAGGCAGAATTCACAGAATCATAACCTAGAGAAGGAAAAGACTTATTAGATCATCCAGCCCTCTCCCTGCTGACAGAACTGTTCCCTACAGTGTGTTTCCTCACATTTGTTGCTAACAATCAGCCTCTCTCTGCTCTCCTTGGGAAGCCATTGCACAGCTAAATATATCTCATGCTATCATTACCATTATTACTTATTTATGGGCCACGGTATAACCTAAAGGGCCTTGATCAAGATCAAGGGGACCAACTCTACTACCACTTGTAAGAGCAATCCTCTCTCCAAAAGAGCACACAGTCAAAATAGATAAGTCAAAGCCCTGTGGGAAATATATGACATACCATTAAGGAGAACAGAATAGTATGGGAAGTTCCACAAATGTTCCACGAATTTTTGCTTCAGAGTTTGGTAGGAGGAAAAGGTATGTGTCACGAATAAGAACATGTTTCTGATAGTCAGCTAGAGATAAATAAAGCGGATTTTCCTCCTCCTAGCTTCACCTTATTAGTTGTGGCTAAAGATCTGGCATGGTACTGAGAAATTCAACTTCTTTTTTGGTGCAAATATGCCTGAAGTATTTGAAAACATTACATTTCTCTGTTCTGCTCCAGTCTCAGTCAACATTTATCTGAGCCACACGTATTTTAATCTTCTCTCATAAATCAATACCTCTAGCATAGCAACAGATTTTGCCACTCTCCTTCCATCTTTGACAATTTTTTTCCAGTAAGCAATCACGCAGAAATAAGCACCATATCCCCTGGAGGGGTTACACTGAAACAGAGAGGAGATCAGCTCCCTCCAGCACTCACGCAATGCTTCTCTGTGCACACTCAGCCTTTCTGCTGCAGCTTCCTTGCTCCACAGGTCCCTCTTATGTGCATGTGATGCAGAGCAGTGTATCAACACATGACCGTGTGCTGCAAGACTTACAACACTGATGAATTCAATGCCTCGTTTTCCAGGGTTACTCACAATTATCACTAAATCTTGTGGAAAATGGCATCAGAGACTACAGCCTTTGCAGAGGAGAATTTGGAGAGAGGCAGCTGAATTGAGTAACAGCATCACACCTAACCAAAATGTGCTGTGCTTGGCAGTGATAAGGGACAAGCCTCCCCCCACCAGCATGATAAACAGTAGTAAAGAGTTAAAGATAACTTGGTCTTGAAAGGGGCTGAGCACTGCTGGTTTGCCCCTGGCCCTTTGCATACCAAGCAGAGCCAGTGCACTAAAGGACACTGGGTCCAGCAACAGCATCTCAGAAAACTTGAGCCCTAAGGCAGGGCTGATAAAGAGATTTTTCTTACCCAGCTTTCACCCTTCACAGGTGAAGACCTGTGATTGCATCCAACCAGCTGTCATTACCGAAAGAAGAGTTACTGCTGCTCTCATTCCTACTTGCTACACAAACAGGCCATTCTCACTTACCCGCTGGTCAGAGACCAACACCTGCTTTCCTCACCTTTCCTTCCCATCTCAATGCTCCCAGACTTCAGTTATCCTACCTCTTTGCTCCTGGTACTTCAGCCTTTTCTATTATTTCCTCATCGGACTTTCACTCATACCCTGCTAGCCTGTTACCAACCTGTCAAACACAATTCAAAGGGTTTCTTCATTGTTTTTGTCTCTGTGTGTTTTTAGTAGCTAAATATTAAATAAATAAATAAGTAAACCCCAAGAACAAGAAACACCACAGATCATTTCTTTTAAGGTATGGCTGCAGGCTGCAGCTGAACTGGCATAACTCAGCTTGCAATAATTCTGGAAAGGGGAGGGTGAACAAAGACATGAGTGCTGGGAAGTAAAGAAACCTTTTAAATCAGTTCTGCCACTGACAGAAGAATAATTTAGAATGAAGTTTTTGTATAAAAGAGAGAAATTACAGAACCATGGAACTACCATGGAGTTTAACAACCACCTTCTGTAATCACTCTGTTTGTATTGTCCTTCTCTCCCCTCCCACACACCCGTTTCTCTCTCATCAAGTCTGAAAGCTCTTCAGATCAGAAAATGAACCTCGGTATATGTACAGCACCTGGGGCCTTGATTCTGCTGTGATATTACATAATAACTTTGCACTTCAGAGCACGCTTAGCTTTTATTCCCTTGAAGCACTCTGTCATCACAGCATATTTTCAGTAAGATTTTCACCCTTTATTTTTCTGGGCCAAAACTAAGCTGTCATCATCTTTTCTGCCACACCTCATCCCCCTACATCTCCTGCCTTAACAGCCTTTCTTCTCAATTTTTTGCTCTCACAACTTTGCTCCAAAGCACCTTTCCCCTCAAAGCAAACTCTAATTCAATGAATCATCTTAAAAATTGTGCTTTTTCTTTTATAATGTACTAAAGCCTCTGACAAAGGGTTGCATTTGTAAGTCACAGTGCAACTCTGCACTTCCTCTCTGCTGATCTTGGTGTTGCTCCTAAGTTTTGATTTCTTTTCCATGTTTCATCTCTTCTTCTCAGCATGCTTTCAGCAAAGTTGGGACCACCTTACACCCTAGAACTCTCCAGGTATTAAATAAGTACAAAACAATTTTAAGGCTTAGAGGGAAAGAACCTCACCACATACAGCTTGAGAAGTCTATAACCATTTAAATGGATTAGCAACCTGTCTTTTTCACACGCTCAGTCCAAAGTCCCAGCCTGCCAGATAATAAATCAACTTTTTGCTTCAGTTGTACAGTCACTGGGAGATCTGCATAGTGTTAGGTCAAGCACTTATAACCACTTTATGATTCCAAAGTTTTTTACCTTGTCATTTAGTTACTGAACTGTGAGCTTTCATTGACTTTCTAACCATTGTGGCAAGAACTGCAACTAGCTGTGCAAGATTTAAAACCTCATTGAGCAGAGGAGCAAAATCAGGCTGCAGTAGTTTTAAGTATACATTGGGGCGGAATCATGACCCTATGGAAGCCAGTGGAAGTTCTACCACCACTTCACTGGGGTTGGCTTTCTTCCCTGCCTGCTGGCATTTGTTGTATTGTGGTGTATTGGGGTGCAAGCTCTCTATTGTACACCCTGGAAATAAGATGCCTCAGTGAATGCTTTGAAATAGTTTACTTTACCATCCTATTTTCTTTTTTTTTTTTTTCTCTCTCTCTATCCTGGTAAAATATTTTACAGTCAACTGCTGTACCTAAACAGAAACTCTTCTTGCGGATCTGCATGATTCTTCCTATCCTGCTTGTCAGCTTAATTTCTTCTGCTGTGGCATGGAGTGTGTAATAGCAAATCAAGCACTCAAATTCTTCTGTTTCTTAATTATCTCTGCCCTGTCAGCTATATCAGTGAAAACAAGTTGCCATTTGACGATTCAGATACAAGTAAACATCAGGTTGTGATAACATAGAGTCCTGTATTACTGTCATTATGGCAAAAGCTGTTTCAGAGAGGCTTAAAAAGTTAAATAAGCCCAGCACTTCTAAATGGCCAAAAACCTGAAGATATCTAAATTATTCTTCAATATCTTAATCATTCCACAGAATCATGATCTTGTATAATGGCCACTTTAGATGAAACGTTTGCTGCTCTGCACAGTTGCCACTTCCATCTCACTGTGAATTAAAGCATAATTTAGGATGGCTCTATGCCAACATGACTAGAAAAATTTAGACACTAACTCTGGTTGAAACAGGGGAGAAAAAGCAGTTAGAGTTCTTTAAGTAACAGAAAATCACTCACCAAGTTGTACTTTAAAACAAAATACTACAGCTTGAAGTTGACAAACTGACTTGAATTAAACCACATAAAAAAGTGCTTGCACTGTAAATCTTACAGGGCAAAAGTGATGGTAGGTTATCATTCTGTTAATTAGCATGCACTTTGGAGAGTTCAGGGCAAGTATGGATATGCATTCATTCCATTTTATGCCACACATTACTGAAAACACATTCCCCATATATAATTCATAAATGCATTGTCTGAAATTTCAGATTCCAAAAATACAACACGGTTTTCTACTTTATGGTTGCTTGGTCTTCAAAACAGAAATAGACAATTGGATGGATGCACTTAGCAAACCTGGTAAGAACCCATCAGTCATAATTATACTCCAGAGGTAAATGCAAACATCTCCCAGCTCCTGATCCCTGGAAGCAAGGCCATGGTGATAGACCTTGTGCTTGTTCTAGCAGTTCCTTAGTAGGGAACAGGGAGAAAAAGAGAAAGGGTAGAAGTAACAAAGTAGTGCCCATGGTGAAAAGCTAATAGGTTGAAATTGGGTAGAAGTCCAGAGGAATTTAAGGTATAGCAACAGTCAAAATAAAGATACCAGACATATTTTGCCTTGCTAAAAGCCCATTTTTCTGGCCAGACTGCACTACAAACTTGAGCTCTGCTTGTTGCTCTCAGCTTTTCATTGGTATCAGTTTGTTAATGACATAGTAACTTTGTGCCAGCTATGCTAACATAAGAGAGGCAAATAGTATCTTGCAATTCATCCAAAGTCTAATTCCTGCACGGAGAAGAGTGACCACAACACCCATTGAAGAAACTGAAGTATGCTTCACAGGCTAGTGTGCTTAAAGTTTATATGCACTGTGATTCTACATCTTGCTGATATATGTAGCTTATACCCAGTTGCTTCTGTTTTCTTCATACTGTGCTCAGAAGCCTGACATCAGATAGCAACTGCTTCTCAGCCAGATTTGCATTTGCTTGCTCTGTTCTACTAATCTCCCAGTGACAGGCACACACAGTATTGGGTACCTTATCTAGAGAAACCTTTGGTGTCCAGCTCCTAACAGAACAGCCCATAATCTCCTCATGCACCAGTTCTTTATCTGAACTCACTCCCTGCAATTTGCTCGAGAACAAACATTGCAACTGAGCTCCTTGGCATCCCAACATATTGTTTGCTTGGGTGCAGACCATATGTGAAAAAACAATGCTCTAATAAAAATTGCATTCCAGTACCCAACTGCTGTAAAACTCCAATATGGAAAGGTTGGGACTATCTGTCACTCCGTTCATTTCCAGGTGTGCTGAACTCTCTGGGGTAATCTTTAAATCAGCTGAGATTTCATACATCAAAAAGGAGGATACATAATTCAAGAGGAGCCACTGAGATAAAACAGTAGCTGTAAAAATTACAATATGTTGGTGGTGCCTGGTTTAGCATGTCAAAGAGGGGCTACACACAGCCAGCACCAGAGCAGGTCGTGTGGCAAAGCAGGTAGAGAGGTAGAGTCCTCATAAGCTTCACAGGAACACAGGCACAGAACAGGTCTGACACTGTGCAAGTACTGGCTTGTAAGGCACCTTACAGAAAAAAACAGCAGTAAGGCTCAGAGTGCAAGGCGCTCAGGCCCCTTGGCTGCAGTTACTGCACACTAACAACCTCTTTCAAAAACTTTACACAGGTGGTAGGTGTCCCACTGAGATAAATTACCTACTTTCAGCTGCTGAACAGATGGGCAGGGAAATGAAATTTTAGTTTGTTCATTCCCAGCAGTAAAGATGATCTCGGCTGCTGCAGGATTACATTTTGATAACCACACACCTGCGGACAGTCATGATTCTGTTAGAAACTACATAGGGTAAATAAGGCAGGGCATTTCACAGCTCAAGAAACTAAGTCTCCCAGTCCCATATTCTTCAGAATATAACTTAGACTGAGAGAGGCCAGAAAGTGTGCAGTGGGGGACCTCAGCAGGCAGGAGAAATGGGCCCACAAGAATCTTACAACATGCAACAACAGGAAACTTCAGGTTCTGCACTTGGGGAGAAATAACTGCAGGCACCAGCACATCCCAGATTTGACTGCTCCAAACAGGGACTTGGAGGGTGCCTTCCAACCTCAGCTACTCTGTGACTTGGTAATGAAGTACTGTTCTTCATCAACACAGACAAAAGAGCAAGGACTGACTATCAAGGACTGGACACTGACCTACCCCAGCAATAGAGGCATGGTACAAGCAGGGAAGCTTAAAATATCAGTGCCTGCAAACCAGGAAGCTCCATAAACCAATCCAAACAGAAACCAAGGACTTCCGGCTAGAAAGGTTTGCAACTCATTATAACCGGGATTACTGGATTATTGATATATTTAAACAAGAGTTTTCCCTCCTTTTCCCACATACTTCACCAAATCACTTGCATCTATTCTTATATGAATTTATCACAGTGTAGCCCAAAACCCCATACAAGCTTTTCTTTTTTAATAAAATGGTCATAGCCACACTGTAAAAACCTTAGTAAAAATAGTGTTAGTATTTAAGCTTGCAAATATTTTCCTGGCAGAAATCCCCAGCTAACTTTACAGCGAGATCTCTCAAAAGAAACAGAACTTTTTAAAAAAAAAAAAAAAAAAAAAAAAAAAAAAAAAACAAAAAACAACACATCCCCCCAAAAAATACACTACAAAATGAATGTGACCCAGGGACTTACCCTTCTATGCAACAACACGATCAGAGTGCACAGAGATAGTGAAGTCCACAGGGCGTGAAATTAAAATTTTCACACAGATACAATGAAGTAATGATACAATGTTACAACCTTGGCACAAAAATCTTCTGGTTTGAGTAAAGTCAATGTCATGTGATGATGTTACAGTTTGTGCACTGGTAGAAATGGTCTGCTGCTAAAAAGTTCATGACAAAACAGAAGGAGAGAAAGAAAGAAAAATGTACAAATAATTACAACAGGCCTGTACATTCTAGTGATCTAGACATCCCTTAAGATGCCCATCACAGTCATATCTAGCTGTCACTGCAAGCTGAGTTAAGAAAACACACTTTTCTTTCATGCCTGGAAGTCTAGATGCTGAGAGACCATTAGGAGATATGAAAAAGACTGAAAGAGATTTGAACTTGGCAAGGAAAGGGGACGTAGAGGGAGAGGACAACTTTCTTATGAAGTCAGTTTGTTGCCTACAAACAAGGCAGATATACAGGTTCAAAATTCCAAGCATATGGATAAGAACAGGGATGCACAGAGCAATTAATGGAGTCAGGCAGAAGCTGGGATGAGCAGCAGCTGGAGCCCTGTTAAAGTCCTTCTAGGAATTGCTTCACCTGTTACAGTAAAAAGAAACGGCAGTGCTGGAAGAACATAGGCTCCTTAGCAAGGACAAGGTCACTGAAACAAGAAAGGAGCTTGAAATATTCTGGACAGAACTTGGGACAGGGGCACAGACACTTACAAGACTGTGCCACATCAGACTGGAGATTCACAAAGCCAGTTACAAACAGCACCCTTCACACTACAGATACACCGTCACAGTGCTACAGGGAATTAACAGATACTCTGCATGAAGCACAAAGCATTTTATTTCTAAGAGTATGAAAGAGTCTGCAAACTCATAAATCATAAAGCTGCTTGTATATTATGATGTCTCACAGATACCGAACAGACTGAAGGACATACACGTATTCTACAAAATATATTTACAGCTTTGAACTATGGGGGGCAAAAAAATCAAAAGTCAGAATTCAGTCCTACCGCTCATCTCAAACCACAATTTCATGACCACAGGCACAGAAGTTAACTCATGTAAGAACTACTGCTAATGTGTTTCCAGTAACCCTTCTGGAAATGTAACAGAAAAAGTCAGCCTAACAGTGCAAAGGTCATTCTTTACAAGACATTTTTCTCATCCTCCTGATCCAAGACTTGTACACACAGAGAAATATACAACCAAATGCAACTTAATAAAAACTTCAAGTTTTCAGCTTATTAATTTTTTTTAAATTTTTTTCTCATTTTATTCCAGTGATTTCATTAGGTTAGCCTTCTTCATCTTTATTAAAAAATAATCAGAACTGAAATGTTTCAATAAACCCAATTTAAGTAGTAAAAGATGATTCAACATAGATGAAGCAAAAACAAAAGTTAAAAGTACAATGGCATTAAAGGTTTGAGAATATCTTTTAAAAGCTGTTAAATACATAAATTATATATTAGTTCTCTAGAATCTCTTTGGTTGTTTTTTACAGGGAAAAAAAAAAGAATTGTAACAGCAATTGTTTTCACAGAATCGTAGAATAGTTTGGGTCAGAACGGACTTTTTAAAGGTCATCTAGTCCAACTCCCTGCAATAAGCAGGGACATCTTCAACTAGATCATTTTCAGAGTGTTCTCCAGCAGTATGTAACAAAGCAAAATACTTCGAAACTCATGGCTGGGAAGAACCAAAGGTGAAAAACAACACTTAAAGGCACCACTATTAAAACAGGCAGAGCTAACCTGGTACAGGGCAGAAAAAAGATACACTATTATTTTCAGTAAAAGGTTTAGGTTTCCATCATGTTTCAAAATGATTTCCCTCCCAAGACAGTCAGACTAAATGAAATAACATAATTTCCCTCACCCCCCTAGGGGGGCATAAACTAAGCACGATCCCATAAGCAACACAGAGCAGATCAAAATTAACATACATGGCCCCAAATTACCTGGGAGCTAGAAGCACATTGCACTGAGAAATTTAAATTTTAAATATAAGCAGCATCTACAATTAAATAAATGGTGAAAAAAACCCACCAGGATACTGTTTTCCTTTAAGATTATCTAAATGTTGAAGAGATGTTTATTGCTCTAGCCAACGCCCATCACAAAGCCAAACCTAACAATGATCAATAATACGTATTTTTGAAAAGGAAATGTGGCCTAGGAAGAGAAAAAAGTCACACCTACAATAAAAATGGGTGCACTCAGTTTGAACAAAGATCTCTAACCAGAGACTACACCACCAATTCTCTGTTTTCTTCAAATCTGTATTAGAAAGCTAGAAGGTATGTTACACGATTCAGGGTTCCCCAGAGTAATGCTGGGAAGCCTACAAAATAAAACCACATTTAGTTCAATAGTTCAAAGCTCAATATTCTTTACACTGAAACACCACCATGACTTTCCCTACCCAAATGTGGAAGATACCTTGGTTCTTTCACTACTTTACCAAGATAAAAATCAGGGGCCAAATCTGTTATTATGTCCTATCTAACTAATGACAGATATGTAACATTGTAAGACTGAGATGTAAACCCAGATACTGGGTTTTTCCCAGTCAGATATGTCTTAAGAATGTTAAGAGATGACTGCTATTTCAAAATAGATTGTTATTTAAAAATCACTATTATAATCCATATATTAAGGAAGACTTAATCTAAAAAGCTGTGGAAGTTAGAGAAAATTACAATGTCAATCTCAGAGTACGTGGTGTTAAGAACACAATAATGATAAGAAGTCAGGATATGAGCTCACCGGACTTCTGGTCTCTTAACTGCATGTTACATGCTCTGAATGTGCCACCTCACAATTCTGTCTGATGGCCACCAGTTTCTCCAGTAGACAAGACAATAAAGAATTGTTCCATACTCATTTTCTGCAAGTCACTTTTGCTTTTATGAACTTCTAATAATATCCTAAACTTAGCCACCTCTTTTCCAAGCTGAAGAGTCCTTGTCTGTTGTGCTGTTCATTCCACAAAATGTCTCACACATAGGAGTAGTCCATTGCATTGCCTAGATGTGACAACCAATACAGTACATACTGTTGAGCAAAAATTTGCTACAGCAGCTTTTCACTTCACAAGTGGAAACAATATAAAAATAAGAAAGCTTGTTAAAAATAACAGTCGTGCTAGGACTCTGAAAATGAAGATTCAACCTACTGAGAAACACTTCAGAAGGATGAAAAGGAGTCATACCAGTTTAAGCAGAATAGTACACTGTTATGTCCAGTCAGGTAAAAATAAAGAAAATGGAAAGAACAAACTGATAGATCCAGGAGGGGGTAAAAACCAAACATAAGCCCCCAACAAGATAAAAACACAAAAAAGCAAACCCACAACTAAAAAAAATTTCCCAAAATCAAAGCCAACAAAAAATTCCAGTCAAAGACTAAGGGTTATCCTGCTGAAAGCATAAGGTCTAATAACAAATCCCACTTTTAAGTAGATAAAAAAATAGGAAGTCTAAGTATCTGTTAAAGCTAAGAGGAAATGAAGTTAGAAAGGAGCAGATAAGGATGATAAGGCCATAGCAGAAAAGCTCAGTGAGCTGAACATATATATTCACCATGCAGGAACTTACAAAGTTTCTGAAGCTACAGAAGATATGGTGGAAGACATTTCAAAGCTGAAATGTTGTGCAAATAAATTACAGAACAAATCAAGATGAATGAACAATAATAAATTGCTGGGATCAGCTGGTACTCGCTCAAAGTACTGAAGGAGCTCAGGTATGAAATAGCTGAACTTTTAACTGTAGCGTGTAACTAATTGCCTAAAACTGCTTCAGTTCTGGGGTAAACACAGGGCTCTTTTTAAGCAATCTGGAAAGTTGCAGAAATCTACAAATGAAGAGGTCTAATGTTTAGAACAAGCAGATTGACAGAAATTATAATAAAGAAACAACAAACTTGACATATTAGCAGAGACTTTGTATTAAGTCCTCATTCACTGGGGACCTTTACAAGATTCATAAGATTATTTTGCACCTGAAAAAGAAAGTAGAGTTTAAATAGTCTATCTGAAGTTCCAAAAGCCCTCCAGCAAATCTATTACCAAAGACTGAAAAGCTGTCATAACAAAGAGAAAAATCCATTAATGGATAGATAACTGGTTAAAACTCAGGAAATTAAGAGAAAACATTAAAACTAGTCTGCTATAAAGTGGCCAGAGAGGTCACCAGTGGAGCATCACAGAAATCTGTTAGGGTCTCAACTCTTTAATGCATTCATAAGTGGCCTAGAGAAAGAACAAATAAGGAAAAGACATTTGCTGCTGATACTATGCTATTCATGGTAGCACAAACAAAAGCTGGGTGTCTCTACTGAAGCAGACAACTACATTATCACAAAGGGTTACAAAAGTGCATTAAAACTGGAAACTAGGCAATAAGGTATATAAAGTACTAGTTACTGTCCTTAAGTGACAAGAGAGACACGAATTTATTTTTTAAGTAGGCAGCTCATCAGCTGGGAATAACTGAGAAGACAGAGCTGTGTCTGCTTGCTGAGACCTCTCCTGATCCACAGTACGTTCATCTGGCAGAGACAGGATATGATTGGAGCAAGGCCTTGCTCAGACCTCAAAAACACTGCAGTACCATGGTCACCGGTATTCAAGTTACAGGGCACCACCAGGCCATGACACTTCTAAAAAGGACTCCCTAAAGCAGTCAATCACCATGATTTTTATTAAACACTTTATCACAAGTTCACATGCTACTGAGGAAGATGCTGTATGTTCATAACTGTGCATATACACTCCCTCTCCCAGAGTGGGGGCTTTATATCTTTGATACCTCAGCCCTTTGATTTATAATGCGAGCATTAAAAGTATATTAATAATCAGGGCACTGACCATGCAGCACAATTTGCTTCCAACCCATAATGAAAATACAAATGATAAACAACTTATTTTCAGTTCCACATATTCAGCTACAAGAGGGATAAGGTATCAGTGCACATTCCTCCATGATTATTTTACAGCTTACAGGATGACAGGTATCACCAAAAGGATATTTAGCTAATTCTAAAATAATTCACTGATCATAAAAGGAGCTAAGGGTAACTAGCTCAGTTGTCTCAAGATAAGCAAGATGAATTCCACCCTAACTATCCTATCATCACAGTTAATCATCATTATTACATGGAACAACCAACCACGGAGATCTACCGTGGCAAGATCCAGCCCTAAAGAGTTCACAACCTGAAAAGCCCAGGCACATGAAGGAGAGGAGAAAAGGGGATATATTAACACATAAGCAACGTGGTAGAAACATGACAGAGCATCTTTAGGGATAAAGCCTTCTTAAAGGACGATGCAATTATCCTACATGTATTATTCCCCAATTCCTCCCACCTCAAAAAAAAAAACCTCTCCAAAAAACCAAGAGGAAGTGCCTCTGAAAGAGGAGAACAGAAATTAACACAGTCCTAGGAACAGAAGAGCTGCTTAGAGAACCTTGAAGACAGAAACCAAGATTCATCTTAACTTGCCAAGCTCTGTAGAGATACATCACAGTAATTCTAAAAAAATGTTTAAAAGTAAAATGCAGAGCACGCAATGTATCAGTGGAGTAAAAAAAAATACAGTCAAATAATTTTTTTTGACAAAGGAGTAGGGCAAGGAACAGAAGGAACCTGAAAATATTTTGAGGCTAAGTTTTCATAGCTGTGATTACAAATGCAAACAGATATCACATCCAATGAACCAACATTCACTTAAAATTTAACATGGTATTAAAGAACATACAAATGCACATGGAGAAAAAATTGTAAAAAAAAGTAATTAAGATAACAATGAAAATTATGTAAAGAGTTAAGTCAGTTTCATAATATTATTTGTACTCTATTTTCTTTTGCTTACTATTACTTTCAAACTACAATCAAGTTATTGTCATACCACTGAATGATGGAAACCTTGCCAACTACTTCAAAACTGACACGTTTTCTGTTTCACTGAACATTCGCAGAAGACATTTTCCCTCATTCTAATACAAAATCCTGTCAGATCCACAGAGCTGAAAAAAAAAATGTGTAAAGGATATGTAGCTGTAATAGACCTCCCCTAACTAGTCAGAGTTTGGAATAAAAGATTATCAAAAAAGACTCAAAGATCCAGTGCTAGATTAATGCAAATATCTGCTTGTTTGCAAGTGTACTTTTTGATTAAACTGGCATACATCAAGTACAATTAGAAGGGTTATTTATAACTAAGAAATACATAATTCTGCATTTTAATGAGGGTGACAATTACAGCCAACAGTTGGCAATTAACATTAATCCTTTTGCACTGCAAATCAGAATTTCCCAATATGATTTTCTTTGTCAGCAATGGACACATCAAAACTGTTCCTGTAAAGCAGCTATTAGGTAGGCTGCTTTGACACAAAAAAGATGTTCCTGTTACACACAGTAAGGAAAGAAGCCAATGATGTTTTAAATTTTATAACCTCAGATGTAAATACAGAATGTCACTTCAAAATTTACTTGATGTCTACAACACGAAATATAATCAAGGCTTATCATTTTCATGGCTGAACCCAATTCCAAGTTTCCCAAGAGCCAGGCTTCACAGGTGAAATCTGATTTCAACACAGGCTTGAAAGCTCCCATTGTTAAATTTGGTTTAGATCCCAGTTCTGGGTTCACATCTGCATTTCACCCCTGAGACTTCAAAGCTTTCAGTGGTTGTAACCAAATAGGGTAGATAAGGAGTAGTGTTTGCCCAGTCAGTATCAGCTTCTAAAGCAGAACTCTGGAGCAACTACTGAAGACAAGAATAATTACTACGGAAGGATTTGCTACATTAGCATAGCCTTATTGCAAATTCTTTCCTTATGCAGGTTATCAATAACATTGTGGTTCTCATAACCACTGAATTTTAAATACCAATCTTCCCAAGTTGCTCTAACAAATTTCCATTCATTGAGCAAAAATTTCTCTGTAAATAAATGCCATGTCTACAACAAATGTTGACCTAATTAAATACTTCTATGTCTGATATCCGTGATCCTCAAAGAGAGACGATTTAGATTTGCTATGTGTGTCTTTCCAAAAAACAAGTTATCTCTGGTTTAGCCTCTCGGCCATTGTCTTTTCAGACAAAAGCAGTGGAAAACTACCTAACTAGCCTCTTGTCATGCTGGTCTTTAACAGGAAGAGAGACCTGGTCCAAATCCTATCTAAGGCACAAGATCAAAATGCAGCCTCTAGAAGAGTGCTGAGGTGTTCACCACCTGGGTCAGGTAACTGGAGTGGGATCAGTGTCAAGACATAAGTAAATGAGAAGGCAAGAAAGGAAAACTATGAGCATTAAGCCAAGAAACCTACAATGCACTTCTTACAAAGGGCTGTAAAATTCACATTTATTTTGTAAGTATGAGATAGATGGGTTATTTCTACATACAGAGGTGCCCAACTAAAATCAAGATAAGTGATATTAATGTCCTATGGTCAGTATTATTGAACCTCGAAAGCAATAAACTATGAGTCGATAAATATTACATTTGCAACATAGTTAACATTCTTCTACTGTCTCTGGCACTTATTACACATTGTAACCGCAAGTCTACAATACATTATTCATATTTGGGGTGTCACTGAGTGATGGATTGCTGTAAGAGAGGCTGTCCTTTAAATAAATCAACAAATAAAAATGCAAATGTTAACATTTTCAGCCACAACTTTTTCCATCTTGAATGGGGAATGAAAATTTCACATTATATCGACAGCCAGCAGAGAGAACAATTAACAACCTACACTGTGAATAAGAGAGATTAATTTGCCAATGTCTGGTTTTATCACTTGCATATGGAACTACATTGGACTTTTTGCGCTGCTGGCTTTCTCGGGGAGTAGGCAAAACTTGCGTCTCCTACCATGTTCAGAAACTAACTCACCACCCTGCTCCAAACACACTTTTAATCTCTTTAAATGTTCCTAAATTAAATCTGGAATTAAAGTTTCCTGCTCCCTTTGAGTCTTGAACGCTGTCTGATCAGAAGAGGGAAAAAATAATTCCATTTCTTTGTCAGTGCTTGCTTGGGGTCTACAGCAGAAGGAACCTCATAGATTGTCTTAAGTCGATATCCATATTTAAGCATCCAATATGCACAGATCGGAAAAGCAACTACCACCTAAGAAAGGCAAAAGCTTAAATCTCATCACTGTCATATTTCCTAACACTCAGCATAACAGATCTACTCTAGACTATTCCAGTGTGCATTATTAAGTATACAACTCTGCACATTATATTTTACATCAGATATTAATTTGCTTAAAAGTCCCTGAATACACATTCACCTGAGATGTGCTGGGCAACGGGGTAAACAGTTTTGTTTTTAAAATGTCCCTAAACACAAATTTACACAATACAATCTGTTTATAAAAACTCCAACAGGCCACTGTAGTCTAACACATAATAATATAGCTCAAATACAGCATTTGTATTGCAAGAACTTCTAAATCACTTATTTTAATGGCTACAAGAAACTTCACTCAAAGACAATGCATTCAGCAAGCATTAAAGCTATGATTTGAAACTGCAACAAGAAAACACATGCTTAATGCTGAAATCCCAGACTATCGCTCAATCCCTTAATTTACCTAACTGTTCTTAAACTCGCTTCTTTGATGTCCAAAGTGAAAAATGCTACAGGAGAATTATCTGTTTCCATGGTGAGCAGAAAAACCCTTTGCCTGTGTCTTTTAAAGTGCTTGATTATCCGCAGTGTTATAGGACTTACGGTGCCAAACTCAACACTACAATGGTTTCTGCGTGGGGAGAGCCTGACAACTGCAACAGGGTTGTAATCAAATTAAATGGTCTTTCAGGATGCGCAATTTGTAATTTTCTTTGCTTTTTCCTTTTTTTTTTTTTTTTTTTCAAAAATAGCCGAATACTTTAATTTAGGGCAGTTTCACTTCTGTGTGCAACACAATGCTTGTTTTTGAAATCAGTACCTGATTATAGCTAAGGTAAGACCTAGTTTATGAAAAAACTTCTTCATTACTAAATGAAAGCATCAATATGCTTCTCCTTTCCACTGTCCCTCCAGCTCAAAAGCTAAAATGCAGTCTTTCTTCTAGGCAAACACCAGTTATGAGAAAGATGTCCCTGGCACCAAAAAGGTAATATTTAAGACAATCAGAATAACTATGCTTTAGGGGTTAGGAACAAACTAACTCTTCCAAATTTGCCTAGCCCTAACCTCGCCTGTGTTTTTTTTTCCCAAATATATTGGCTTTGGTCTAGATAAATAAGCACACAGAGTAGAAAAGCTTTCCAAACCTGCTGTGAACATAATTTCAAGGGCTTCATGCAGGTGTAGACAATTGGCTTAAGAACATTGGGTAGCCAAACTTTCAGCTTGGCTCTACTAGGGAAGGCAGTGACAGGCAGGCATAGAAGCATGATGGGCAAGCAAATTCGCTATTAGCCCATTTCTGGGTGCCACATAAAGAAAGGTTGTGTTTCCTTTTTTCTTTCAGAGATATCACAATCATTTTTCAAGTCTGGTCCTTCTACAGGTCTAGCACTAGGGCTCTCAAGGTTCACATTTACCTTCTAAGGGTACTTATTTCTTGCTCCAGACATGATTCATCCCGAGACAGAGAAGAATGTAGGACTGCAGCAGTTCTTCCTCAAGCAGGAGGTAGCTGTAACACACTGAAGCCTCCAGTTGAGCCCTGCCAAGACAGGCTATCATGCCAACACATCTTCTACCTGCCATGCCTGCTTATTCAGCCAGCCCTTCCCAGAAGCTATGCTAGCACCCTGATGCCTCACGCTGCCAGGGAGCTTCTGTCGCTTTCCAACACCTTCTCCCTAGGAGGCTTTCCATTGCTGCTGCTGCCTGGTGCCAGGGTTTGTGCTAGTTAAAGCTGGCACAAACATGAATTGAATCTAGTCCTATAAATTTAAATAGTCAAAAGTAATTAGGTTTACATGTACTGCTGAATAAATAAATTTGCTCTTAAGCTAGGGCTTTGTGTTGCAAGTTTCAGATCCATGCCAACTGTTGGGGTTAAGCTGTTAACCTCCCCCAAATCACAGATCATAATGAACATGCTGACAAACCCTAACTTTAGTGGCACAAGAGCAGCAATAACTCTCAATATTGATTAATTTAGTTAGTTAAACCTGCAGTCTAAGCTTATAACCATTCTGTGATAAATTGAGACTGACCTGCTGCCCAAGCAGGTTTTTTGATGAAGGATAGAATCAGTTTTAGGTCTCCCCAGAAATACTTCTCCATTTACCATTTTCAATTAGAGAAGGCCATGAGTAAGGGAAAGCACAACATGGCCGCTTATGGTCAATTACAGCTACAGCACCAATGAAGGGAAAGCAAGTGAGGAAGTATGGGAGAAAGCACTCCAGAAATACAGGATTTTTCAAAATTTGTCTGGTAAAATAATCCTTTAAGGATGACAGCTAATCAGACTCCTTTTACTGATCACTTTACCTGGTATGATTTCTAACAGCATATTTCAACAAATATTTTACTCCTCTCTGTGGAAAAGAACAGATCATCAATCC
>VZRE01007250.1:0-26441 GCA_013396775.1 Cephalopterus ornatus
TTTGGCTGGGTCAGATGCTGCCTTAAGGAAAAGCCTTGTTCAGACTGACCCCCCAGCACTGGCTGCACTGCTCACCTCGAGCCATCAAGCACCTGGCACATGGGTCTACTTAGACCTGTATGAGGAAAAATCTTGGGACAAGGCTGTAGGGGACACACAGATGGATCCAGAGACTAAGCTGCCTCTGTATCTGCCTCTTTCTTCAGAATGGGAGGTGTTGCAACACAACCAGTTTATGACCAACGAGGTTGCTATTGCTGAAGATAATGTGTTGTAAAGTATTGGCTTCTTCTTCAGTCCAGGGTGGCATCCACGACATTTCCTTTGCTCCCTGTGTAGTACAAGATGGATTACAAGCAAAGGGAAGACTATTAATTGTATAATTAGCAAATGATTTATGTTGAAATGTTCCTGATTTAGTAAGAGCTTTTATAGCAGCACAAACAAGGAGCCATACCTTGCATAAGACAAATTTTTACTCATAGCTCTTCAGGAGCTTTAATGTTAAAGCTTTTTGAAGCTACCCTAGACTAAAAAGTTGACTGAATTATCAGCAGCTGCACTAACTGGAAATCTTTCAGTCATCAAGGATGAGGTGGGAGCAAAGGACAAATGCACATGTTCAAGACAAGAGTCTGCATTCCAGTTCAATGAGTTAATATTAACCCACATTTTTATCTACTCTTCTCTGATTACAATTGAAGTCTTCCAAAAGCAGAAACTCAGAACAACTTGTCCTTCCAAAGACAACTTTCCCTAAGTATCCTAGTGAAGAAAACCCTGAAACCACACAGAAATTATAAAAAGGATCAGGGGCTACTTTTTTCTTTTTCCTTTTTTCCCTCCAGGAAATGCAGAGTGACTGTTACTGGTCAGGTCAATAAGTGAACCACGGAAAGAGCAAGTGGTGTTGAGGAGGCCATACTGAGGGCCTTTTTTAAGAAAAACCTGTCAATGAGGAAGCAGCTCAAGAAGAGTTTGAAATGGCAGCTAATCCTGATATGAAATGCCAATATTTCAAGTACTGCAAGGGATTGCTCTTCATATTATTTTTCAGTTGCATCTTGTTACCTCATCCATGAGGGTGTACTGCAGGGAAAGATGTATGTGCATGTGCAAACTGGACTTTCAATGTTATAGTTTGCTTCAGGAAAGTCACCATCTTTCAGCAGTTTTTTGTGGTGAGGGTTTAGGAGGAAAGGGAACCTACAGGGGATTTATCTTAGCTGTTGTTTCATTGCGTGGGAACCTCAATATTGCCGACACATGTGGATATGAGGGATGAACAGAAAAGCATATCCAATAATCCAGTGAGTGCAGTAACAGAGTGCTGTAACTCTCCAGTGCCACTTACCTTCTCAGCACATCTGTTTCTATGTAAAATAGGGATAACAACCTCTTGTAGAATTGTTAAAAAGATTAGTATTTGAGAGGTACACTGAAACTGTGGATGTTTTTGAATTTTACTGATTTCTAAAGCTAGCAAAGAATCTGAGCCTATTGTTCCTCAGGATGCCAACAAAGCCACTCCTCAAATGCAACACCCAAGGCAACACTACCAACACCCTGATCTGAAAAGAAAGGAAGAAGCTGCTTTCCTTCCTCTTAGTACTCCGTGTCCTCACATCCCAATTTGTTTACGTCAGACACGATGGTGATTGAAGCAGGTGAAGCAATACTGCTCTTTGTGTCCTTTCCCATGTTTTACAGAGAGCAATTACGACAGCACAGAATAACTTCATTAGCAGTATATCAACATATTAAGAATGTTTTCAATATTTCAACTTTTC
This sequence comes from Cephalopterus ornatus, assembly GCA_013396775.1. Classification (NCBI taxonomy): domain Eukaryota; kingdom Metazoa; phylum Chordata; class Aves; order Passeriformes; family Cotingidae; genus Cephalopterus; species Cephalopterus ornatus. The sequence continues at coordinate 1,791 of VZRE01007250.1, forward strand.
TGGCTGATTCTGAGCAGCCTGCAAACTGTTTGGGAGTTGTATGTATTCTAGCAGAAACCAGCAACACTTTGTTTTCAGGCCTGGATAAAAGTTCAAGCTTTGTAGGTTAAAGAGGTTGAAGCCTACCTCTCTGTGATCAGTGCTGGTACTGCTTTTACTCCAATGCCCCAAGGACACCAGAATAACCATCACTGTGGCATTAGCAGGGCTAGCATTGTCATTCCCCTCCCAGTTTATGGTACAGCAGTGATTATCTTGGCTGTCTTGGAAGATGCCGCGTTGCAGACGCTGGTTTGTTCTGGTAACTGAGCAACATGTTGCTGTTGCCCAGGGGGAGGATGAATCATGAGGGTGTTGTTCAGGCTCAGCGGGGTTTGGCTTGGAGAAAGCACTGAACGAGGAAATCTAATAAATCTTGTACAAAGCCAGGAAAACACTAACGTTGTCATTGTCCAGATCAGGGACTAGCCGATGCAACAAACAGCAGTCTATTCACAGGAAAGGTCCCTGGGCTTCACAACCAGAGGTGCCAGGTAGCCTGCTAGTGACTAGAAACCAAATTATATTTTGTGTGTGTGTGTGTGTGAAGGTGAATAGAGAGACTAACAGGATACAGGAAACAGCTTTTGGAAGAAGTATCTTTAATAGATTTTAGGGCTTCTGGCAGAATTTGAAGCTTTCAAATTTAGTACCAATTTTAGAAACATATGTAGACTTAAGGAATGGATTCTTGTAATCAGTTTTTCTTTTAACAGATTTATGAGAGTTTAATATTCTATAGTAAGCATTATGCAAATTTTCCTATTCCCTGCTAATAAACCAAGAAATAATGAATTGTGGGCCTGTCTTAATTATACAACTTGATAAGTCTCATAAATAAACAAACAAACAAACCAACCCATGAAATGCAGGTTTTGAGTGAATATGTGTGTAAATCTATAATTTCACTAATGAGAGGCTGTGCAAATAGTGATACATTTGGTTTAGGTTGTATGTGAGCTGTGGCAAACCTTTTCATCTGGGAGCCTCCAGGTGGGAATGTAAAAGTAACCAATTGAAAACTTGTCCTTTACACCAGGTAATAACTAGGCTTATCTTAAACCACTAATTTTGTTGTTCCCTTTTAAACATAAATCAGCCATGACTGAGTTTGAGCCCAGACATTTAGAAATCCCTGTTCTAAATTGAGCTTGCTTGAACCATAAGGATTTCCATTCATATCAGAAGCTGTCTTATTCTCAGGTCTTCTCATTTGCTAATACTAGAAAGATCAATTTTGCATCACAAAAATGAGATGTGACTTGAACTCTTGCTTTCCCCGAACCTGGCAATGGCTGTCAGAGTCTTTAAAAGGTGAAGAGAAGGATCTCCTTACAATTAAATTTCTTATTGCTCCCTTTGTTAGTTGTCATTGCCTACTGCCATAGGTTATACCTCACTGATCTGCCTGCAGAGTGACTTGTGTTAGTGCTCCCTACCTTGTTTCAGACATAGTCAGCTGGAATATCTCAAACTTTTTTCCACCAAGTCTTTAATTTCCTCTGATTTATATTAATTAGCTTTGCTGGTTAACAGTGACATGAATTTGAAAATGCTTTTGTAATTGTGATGTTAACAGAAAGCAAGCTGTGAAAGAAAAAAGTAGCTGAGAACCACTTTTTCTGCAGTCACTGGATCCAGAAGAGAACTCCTGTCTTTGCAATATGAAGGGAGCTTCTGAAAGCTTCTCTAGCTGGGCCCAACCATGTTTTCATCAAGGTCTTTAGTAAGCCCTTTTTTAGAAGTATGTGGATGTGATTTTTTTTTTCAAACTACTCTTAATTCTTCATCTGCTTCCTTCAAAATCCCATGGACCTCCTTTAGAAACAGTATAAAGCAATTCTCTGTAGCCCACATGTGCAGCTCATTCTTCATTAATGCTTTCTTTGGTTTCAAAGGAAAAATCCATTGCACCCTGGGGAAAAATAAAGATACAACAGCACATAAATGGTCAAGGTATTTTCAAGTGGACATGTAAGATGTCTACAAGAGCTCAGGATCTTCTGGCTTTATCAGTACACATAACAGATAACCCGAACTAACTAAGCAAAACCAAGATCATTTGACTATGTTAATATTCTAAGTCATATGAATACCACAGATCTCTATTTGGTTTGGGAATTAGTTTTTGGAATATTACTCTAAGAAAAACTCTCATTTAAAGCAGAGAGCTAAAATTAAAATTGTTTTCTACAAGTCCCAAAAATACAAATGGAATTAATTGATCGGTGCCATCAGGAGGAAGGACTTGATTGAGCTGAAGCAATCTTTCTCCTTACTTAAATCAGGAGTTGGAAAGCACTACCAAATCAGCATTGGGGAAGACCTCATTGTTGCTTCTTAGGCTGTAGCTGTTGGTAAACGAAGGGAGGATTGTGTCTTCTACCACAACTGTCAGTTGCGTGTATTTCGTGTGAAATAAGTGTGAGGAAACATGTCAAAAAATGGAAAGTTAAGAACATGCCTTTGATACGGATCTGAGATAAAAATTTAGACAGCTGCAGTGCAGCCTCCTTTGACAGTCAATACAGTCAGCAGTCTGAGGAAAATCATCCCCTCTTGCTCTCCTCCTTTGAGGAGGTGAGCCCAGCCTGAGCAACACTGGAGTAGACATCCAAGAGAGGTCAACCAATCTATATGTTTATTTCATTTTCTCTTGATTCGTGAATTTAATGATCTCATATTTCAAGGCTATAAGGGACTTGCCACTACAGTCTCGCCTCTTGCGTGACGCAACCAAAAATATTTTTTAGTGAGTAAAATGTCAGTAGTGCCAAACTCAGCCTTTATAGTTTACCTGTCAGGAGAGTAAGATCACTTTTTCAACTTTTAAATCCTTACTCTTCTGAAGAATTAATAGGAGAAAAAAAACAAAGCCCAAGCAAACCCTCTTTGCTTGTTCTAATCCCTGAATCATCTTAAGCTGGGAAGAAAATGCTGCTCAGACTTCACAACTTTTTTTCCATACTGCTAAGCTGTAGTCAGCTTGAGACTGAGCTCTCATTCAGATCCTGGCCTTATGACTCAGCGCTTTGCTGATACCTCTTGACCCAGAGAAGCTTCTATAGGCCAAGGATCTCCTCTCCTGAAACAAGCTGGGGGGGACCCTCTGAGGACCAGGGCCTGCCAGGAAGGAGGGATGACTCTCCACTTGTTCTGCAGGAAGTGGGCTCAGTCACTGGCCTCCAGCAGACCTCAGGCACAGAAGGCCTGTAAAACAAAGCAAGAACTGAAAAAATTTGGTTTCCGTGGCTTCACTGGGAAAACTTGTCCTGTGTTACCTAAAGTCATAAGCCATAAGACTAGAATGAATACTTTCTCTAAGAGATGTAAAGGTTAAACTCAGTGGGGTGTAAAGCAAAGAACTGAAGCCTCCCTGCTTGGATCTCTAGGGTTGTATCCCTGAGAGCTGGTGACATTGCTAGATTCCAGCAGAGCCATCTCTACACTGCTTCCCAGCAGCTGGGCCAAGGAAACTTACTTCAACCAGGCTGCCAGGAAGCACAGTAGTGCTAACTCCTGGGGGTTAGCATGTAAATATTTTTGTATTTTTGGCCCCTGAAGCTTCTTGCAAGCCTCTTCCCAGTGAAAAGGAATTATAAAATCCCTTCTGACTATATTTTATGGATGGCAGCTCAATGGTTCATTAAAATCTCCCTCTCCAGAGATGATGTGCTCCTGCCTTCTGCAGTCACAGTTCCATAATTTAACTGAAGTTAAACCTGCAGCCACAATCATAGCACAGGAACTCTTTACTTTTGTTCTTTGCTTTATGCCCCGTTGAGCTTAACCAGTCATATGGATGGAGTTTTCCATTCACCCCACAAAAAAACCCCAAACCAAACACCCCCTCAGTCCCCCCTGCCCTGTGTATTACAATAAGTAAGGGACAGTGCACACAAGAGAAAGAATTAACTGCAGCATTCAGAAAGGCTACTTAATGGCACTGGTACCACCTGATATTGGTAAAAACGATCTTCAGGTGCAATGTTGTTAATAAACAGGCTTATAAGAAAACCTTCTGCAGCTATATAAAAGTACCTACAGACTTATTCCACTTTGTGTAGATTTTTCTTTTGTGGCACAAAACAGTCAAAAGATAGTGTTTAGGGGCACTTTTCACCAGGAAGACTGTCACTAGTTCAGCTGCAGGTTATTATGCCCTGGAGTTCTTTGAAGTTTATCCTAAACAAATCCAAGTAAACAATAATTAGCTGTGGATAGGCGTGGGTCTTAATCAGAAGGCACAAAGGATTCATATTTATTAATCCTCTCGTACGAGGAAAGTTTATCTTCCAGGTAGAAAAGCGTTAGGACTTTCAATGGCTCTCTTAAAAATATCTCACAAGAATCTCAAGGATCTTATCCTTTTGAAACTGCTCTGGAAGAGGCAGTCTGCTTTCTAGATTGAATACAACAGCCAGAATAGTAGCTTCTAAAGTAAATGTTGAGGCATCAATGATCTGCTTTGGGCATTTTGCTCATTTTTTTTTTACATCTTGATTTGCTTTTTCAAACCATGAGAGCAGCTTGAGCCTCCTCCTGTGGCAAGGAGGGAGGACTTCACTCTTGTAACAGCATTTTGCAAGTAAAAAGTCAGTTATTATGTAGGACAAATAATGATTTGTTATGTAAGGCTATAACAACTTTAAAATTGATTGGAAAGTCACCCCATGTAAAACTCTGTTGAGGACCACAACTTAGTTTTTGATGTGGTGGCTGGTTGATTTCTGAAATTATATTTTTCTCAGTTGTTTGACTTGGAAAGCTAACCTTAGCTTTCTTTATTGTTAGTGGCTACAATGACCTGTTTTGATTTCATCTCTAGAGACTTATTTTTTGTAGTAAGGAGGCTGTAATCCCTGACAGGGATTATTTGGCAAACAATAAGCATCTGCTCTCAGTTTGTTTCCTTAGCAGACAGGGCTGGTTAAATAAACCTTGTGGCTATAAAGATGTGCTGGTTATTGGAAGGAGGAGCTGTAAACATTAGTGCAGATGGTCTAATGAGTGTGAAGTTTGAAAATAAATTTGGTAAACAGTTCAGTTTTGTTGTTCTATAAGACAGAATTGATTCCTTGTATGTAAAAAAAAAAATCACTTCTCCTATATAGGAAGGGATGGAGAAAAAGTTGTAACGACAGCGTTGGCTTCTCTGCCTCCAATGGGAGCAGATGGTTTTTGCTGTCCAAGTTGCAGGTCCCATTGTCGCGGTCGGGGTTGGTCAAAACACGACACGTCTTCTTCAGAAGGCTGGACCTGAGACCTGTACTGTACTTTATTGCAAGCGCTGCCGCGACTTATATACACTTTATTATCTACACATGTCCATGCACCATTGGTTTCTAGTAACATAAATAATTCTCAATTGGACACGTACACTGCGCATGTCAGACAACTATGAATCAGCAAGGACAGGCAGGAAATCCACTGTGTGTCACAGCTTTCCCTTCCGTGTCTGCCACCTTGCCAGGGTGCAGAGGTTCCATCTTTAGTTCCTACTGTTTCCAGAGACCCCAGACCAGCTGGGGCCCCCCACATCCCATGAACTGAGGGTTTTTTGAACATGATGAGCAAGAAGGTTGGAAGTGCCCAGAGGGCCAAAACCTGAGAACAGAGCTATTGTGAGTAATATGTCTAAATTTGGTCTCATGTTGTCCACACTCAAGCACACAGCAAAACTTCAGGTGATTCAGCCCAGAAGCAGATCACACATATACTCTCTGACACATTTTCCAGTGTAGGATTCTGCTCAAAAGTGCTAGAGCCTCCGACTGAAACCAAAGCTCAATTTCTCAATTCTGATTTCAAGTTATTGACAGTGAATCATTTAATGGCCTGGCCAAGAGATGTCATCATGTGCCACTTGGTGGGTATGTGTCCACATTGTTTATAAGGTTTACACGTTTGCAACAGTTGAGAGCATTGCTTCCCTCTTTCATGTCATGTGACAATGACACTGTTGGTACATTTATAGCTATTAAGCTCTTGGGGGTAGGTGAAGTTAAGAAGCCATTCAACAATCCACTTTTTTTCAGCAAATTAGAGAAGGGAATATTCAATTTTCAAATTTGCTGATGCAGAACATGCTGCATGTGCGTGCATGGGGAGTGTGACCTGTAAGGGTACAAACACACAAATAGTGATGTGGTCAGACAGGTGCTGCTAATGAACAGGATGGCATTAAGTGCTGGCAGGGCATCATGCTCAATAGGAGTGCTGTCTACACTAATTTTCAGAGGAAGAAAAGTGGTTAATGTAGTTCAGTGTTGCTAAGGTGAAATAACAGAAGTAAAAATCATAGAATCATCGAATAGTTTGGCTTGGAAGGGACCTTAAAGATCATCTGCACCCTCAGGGAGTTTGCAGGTAAGCTGAGTGGTGCATTTACCATAAGAGAAGGAAAGGATGCCATCCAGGGGGACCTGGACAAGCTTGAGAAGTGGGCCCATGTGAACCTCATGAGGTCCAACAAGTCCAAGTCCAAGGTGCTGCATGTGGGGCAATCCCAACTTAGACATGAGCCAACAGAGCTCGCTCATAGCCCAGAAAGTCAACTGCATCCTGGGTTGCATGGAAAGAAGTATGACCAGCACATCGAGGTAGGTGATTCTGCCCCTCTACTCTGCTCTTGTGAAACCCTGCCTGGAGTACTGTGTCCAGGTCTGGAGTTCTTAGCATAAAAAAGATACGGACCTGTTGAGGCAGGTCCAGGGGAGGGCCATGAAGGATCACCTTCCTCTCAGAGGACTGGAGCAGAGGAAAAGCTGAGAGAACTGGGGTCGTGCAGCCTGGAGAAGAGGGCTCTGAGGAGAACTCATTGTGGCCTTCCAGTATTTAAAGGAGGCTTATAAAAAAGAGAGAGAGCAACTATTTACATGGGCATGTAGCAATAGGATGAGGAGGGGGGGTGGTTTTAAACACTGCGTCTCTCTGCCTGGTGGCACTCACATTCCTTCCTGAGGCAGGGACACTGAGGAAGAAAAAAAGGTAAGTAAAACAGCAAAGCAAGAGATGGAAGGGATCACTGCCCTCATCTCAGAGATTAGCATGGCATACTCAAGGGAGGAGCTCAGAAAAACCTGCCTTTTCTCAAAGTGCTGGTTACACATTTAAGAACTGGTATATGGTTGTGATTATGTGCTTGTGTTCATGCTCATGGACAGAGGTGGCTATAATCCAGTTTCCTGGTTTTCTCCCTTCTCTGCCACACGAGCATCTTCATCACTGTGCTGCAGAACTGTGCTGCCTCTGTAGATTGGTGGGATGTGAAGTCACGAGACTCAATGTGAGAGAAGGGGCTACAGCCTTGTATTATGGGAGACAGCTGAACCTCAGGCTCCCTGCACCTTGTGACTACTCTACCTGTTGGAATTTGTCAGAAAATAAGGCACTTGTTGTATTTAGAAACTTTCAGGAATAGAAAGCAGGTAAACAGGGGTTTGCTAATCCGAACACATGTGCTTCATTTTGACAATGCACCATTCATCACCTATGTCTTTTCAAGATCTCCATCCTTCTACCTAATATTAAAGAGCAAGAGGAGAATATTTATGAGTAAACTGTAGAAGCATACTGAAAGGTTGCAAAATTATAGATGTCAGAATAACAAACAAAATCACTTGACATGTCATGCCCTCTGAGTTTGGGATAAAGTAGTTACCTAAGTGATTCCTTTCCCACAAATACAAGAACAACATTAATCATGTCTAACCATACAAATTTAGCTTGTATAGATACATTCTGGCTCCTGTCCAGTTACTGAAAAGCTTAACCATATTGTAACCCCATTTTGATTATCTGTTGCTTGGGGAATCAGCTTCAGGCCTCCTGAAGGCACAAAAGAAGTGTGAACAAACACTGGCAGGCACTGTCTTTATTCTAAAAGCACTTTAAGAACCATGATGGAGATCTCCATCTCTATTGGATGCATCCTTTCTCCTGGAGCAGGTGTCTTCTGCAGCTGCTGCCTCTGCCCCAGACAGCTCTGTGCTAGTCCTGGGGTGAGGAGATGGTACCATTTCTGACAAGCCCACAACAAAAGCCATTGACTCGGGAAGAAAAGTCCCTGCTCACGTGCTTGCAGGAGGGGCAGTAAACCCTTGTTAGAGACCCATGTTTATGGTTGAGTAACAAATTGTTTGGTAGGCAGTGTGGCGTTATAGGAATTAATAATAATCAAGGCAGAGTTTAATATCTAATTGTAGCAACTCCAGCCAGTTTAATTTGCTTCCCTTGGCCTAGTAACAGAGTGAAACTGCCAGCTGGAGCTATGTGAAGCCTGCTCCACCCAAATCAGAGTGGTTTCAGCCAGAAAGCACCTTTCAATCTGCCCATCCTGCCGTCCTGCATGCACAGAAAGCAGAAATCATGTACAGGTCTCCAGCTCGGCATCTCCAACTCCTAAGCTCCTCTGTACTGAGGGAATTACCCATGATTTTATCCTCGCTGGAAGATGACATCTCCTCAAATTTGTTAGGCACGTTCACATGCTGAAGAAAAGGTAAAGTGGCTCAATGACTTGAGATTAGTCTCTGCCTCCTTTTGTTGGAGCCATACTCACAGCACGCTGCCTCGCCCCATGCAGGAAGGAGAACAAGATCAAAGGGATTAACACAAAGAGTTGCAGCTCCGCACTCAAATACTGTTTCCTCATCTCACTTTTCTGTCAGCTACACTCCACTGCCCTAACTCTGGAGTTACACTAGACTTAGGAAAGAAACAGTTAGCCTGGATTTGGCACTGGGGATTAATCCTGTACCTGCACATCTCTTTGGAAAAGACTTGGAGAAATATATTCACTACAGCATCTTTTTTTCAAAGGGAATCCGGTATCATCCCTTTGTACAGGAATATTTTTTGTTACCTTTCCACACTGCCTAGGTTGTAATAAAGGAGCTGATCTACAGCATACCACAGCAGTGGTAAAAGTAGGAAAGTACCTGTATGTTGCATTAGCAGCAACAACAGTGGTTGAACCCAGAGGGGAAATTCCAGTAGGCTGGATAAGTCACTCAGAGTGAAATTTGGCAAAAAAACTAGATTATTTTCTTTGCCTTAAAATGGTGACCCTAAGGGCTTACATGTTAATATGTAATTTTATCCCTAATATGGTTAAATCCGTCATTCACCAAATTAATTTGAATTACTTTTCCCCATGCAAGGCTTTGTCTACTTTAGGACAGTGTCCTTCCCGGACTTAATTCTGATGATTATGTTTGTTAGAGAAATAATTACTTCAGGCTCCCAGCTCAGAGTCCTCGACCTTATTTCTCATTCAAAAGCTCAAAGAATATTTATGAGCAAACTCCAGGTATAAATATACTGAAGGGTTGTGAATTTATGTGATACTGGCAAGCCCATAGTGGCTTCAAGCCATCTCAGTGAAGCACTCAGGTGGTGAGCTGCTCTTGGAAGGTGTCACAGACTGAAGCAAGTGCCACTTTCACCTTTAGGTAGTGGAAAGCTGCTATAAGGTCTCTCCAGATCCTTCTCTTTCTTCTCCAGGCTGAACAACCCTAATTCTCTCACCATGTCGTAATAGGAAAGGGGCTCCAGCCCTCTGATTGTCTTTGTGGCCCTTCTTTGAATTCACTCCAACAGGTCCATGCTCTTCATATGTTGGGGATCCTAGAGCTGGATGCAGTACTTCAGGTGGGGTCTTGTGGAGCAAAGGGGCAGAATCACCTCCCTCGACCTGCTGGCCATGCCGCTTTTGATGCAGCCCAGGTTATGGTTGGCTTTCTGGGCTGCAAGTGCACGTTGCCAGGTCACATCAAGCTTTTCATCCTCCCACACCCCCACATCGTCCTCAAGGCTGCTCTCAATCCATTCTTTCCCCATCATGTACTTGTGCTTGGGATTGCCCTGAGCCATGTGTAGGATCTTGCACTTGGCGTTGTTGAATGTCACGAGGTTCACATGTCAAGCCTGTAAGGTACCTCTGGAATTATGTTGTTTCATGCCTGCTTCTTTTTAGGTCATAAAGGCATCATGCTTCTTTTAAAAGAGCAAGATCCCAGGGACTAAGAAAATCAGGAGTGACTGCACAGAAAAATTAGAAATCATGGAATCATTAAGGTTGGAAAAAACCTCTAAGATCATTGAGTACAACCATTAACCCAGCACTGACAAGTCCATCACTCAACCATGTCTCTAAGCACCACATCTACCTATTTTTTGAACACTTCCAGAGACAGTGACTCCAGCATTCCCCTGTGTAGCCAGGGGACTTATTGACAACCCTTTCAATGAAGAAATTTTTCCTGAATGCCTGCGCTGACCAGGTGTCTTCAAGAGTAAACCATGCCATAATGTGGAGATGGCAAATTTTGTGCTGTCCCAAGACCAACAAGAGTCTGACTGTTTCCTTTGGCCAGTGTCATGACAGACACAAGAGAGCTGCAGTGCAGAAAGGAGGGCTAGTCTGGGAAAGGTCTGTGAGAAAATGCTGCCGTGACCCCGGGAAAGAAGCAGCGGAGAAGGACAGGGAGAGGGGGAGCGCCAGAGGGAGAGGGAAGAAGGGAGCGGAAGAGCAGATGGAGAGGGAGGGAGAGTGTCTGCGTATCTCTGCCACGAGGACGGAGCAGCACTTTCCTACGCGCACTCAGCGCAGACCGAAACTGCTTCCCGGGGCCTCTTCCCACCGGGACGGTCTCCCAATCCCGAGCGCCCCCTGGCGGCGCCCAGCGGAGCAGGAGCCGCGGGGGCGGAGCGGAGCGGAACCGGCACCGGGCCCGGCGCTCCCCGAGGCCCGCGGGGATGGGCAGGGCGGAGCAGGGATGGGCAGGGCGGGGCAGGGATGGGCCTCGCCAGCCGTGCGAGTGTGAGACTCGGGGGAAAGGCAGAACAAAGGCTGACAGATACCTTTCCGCTTTGGGCAATCGGCCGTTTGAGAACTCGTCCCGGGCTGGGGCTTTCCCACGGCCGTAGGGGAGGGGGGGGGGGGGGGGGGATTTTCGCTTCTCAGTGAGATGTTAAAGGGCACGAGGGGACCGACCGGGAGGCTCCTGCTGCAGAGCCGAGAGGCAGCTCCTGTGGCCGGGGAGAAGGAGCTCCTCCGCCTGCGGCACGGTGGGCGTGGGCGGAGCCGCCCTCCTTCCTAGCATCCACAGGGCTCCTGAGCGACTGCCGGCAAGGCTAGCTTCACCTTCGTCATCTGCCTAAAAGAAGGAATTAGCAGCAGCCAGGCAACAGCTTAGATTGCCTTCTTGCCTCACACAGCTTGGAAACTGCCTGTTCTGATTGCCACACACCACTCATATGAAACCTGGGACAGGCTCCCGGAAATACCTTGGATTTAAATCTAGGTCTTCCCTAGATGGAGACAGACAGATGGATTGGTGACCTCTGCCTAAGATGAGGAAGATGTAGGCTGGCTGCATGGGAGGAGTTCCACTTGATCGAAGGAAACTCAGCAAGCCCACTGCAGCTGAACCTTGTCCTCAGAGGAGTGGTGGGCTATGACCCCTCCTGCTGCTTTGCGCCATAGCTTTTTTCGGGCCCTGAGCATGCGCGCGCGTGCACACACACACACACACAGATCTGTGGGGTCAGCTCCCAGCCAGCCCTACAATACTCCGAAGCTCAGTGACACTAAATAGCACAAAAATAAAAGAATGTTCATCAGGAAGGCCCTGAACTCTTCCTTCTTACTGGAAATCCTGATGCAAAGATCATGCTATATCAATGTTACATTCTTAGTAGGATGGTAGGATGTTCTCAGTGCAGTATGATTTGTAACTATTTCTTCACTGGTTTGCTTTTTCTTAATAATCTGTTTTGTCTAAAGGTTGTGTAAGCAGGTTATGCACAACTTTATGAGTATACAGTGATAACCTAGTGACTAAAATACACAGAAGATTGCTGGGGCTAATGTGCTACTGGACTGAATTTTGGGATGCAGACATGTGATGTGTCCCTGTTGGGCTGGCAGCCCTCAGTGCCAAGGGGACAAAGTAGCCTCCATTGGACCTTGGAATAGGCAGATTTTTGGTCTTATTGAGCCATTTTGACTCTCTATTTCTTAGGAGTTTATACTGCTTCAAATTGCCATTGTCACTTGAGTCCTCTTGTTGTTAGGAGCTAATCTTGCCCGAACACCTTTACTCCTGTCTTTGCTTTCACTTCTCTTATGTGGTACAACTTTAGCTTAAGTATCCCCCACAGCTTATTTACCCCACAACTCCTCACTAAAGTTGCACCAAGGGCATGCAAGTTTGCCTTGCAAACCTAGGCCTTGGCTTGCAGGCAGCTGAATCCTTGGGCTGTGAGGTTATGGGTGGCAGAAACATGCCTGGCCTGTGAGTCTGTGCTGTGAGCTCAAAGGGGGAGCTCAGGAGGACCAGCCCACTGCAGAATAATATTCATACTCAATCGCAGTCAAAGCAAAGCCCAACAGTGAAATAAAGTGCTGATGTGATTTGAGCTCTCCTATGTTAATAAAAAGGGCCTGAAGGGGCTTGTCTTCATGATGTGACTGTCACCTGCTAAAATAAGATTTGACTCATTTGAATGCATTTTGCTTTAAAATGCTGATTTGTTTCTGTAGACAGATTGTCACACAAGGTAGAGCAAGCTCCTTTGGTATGAGAATACAAACATAGATGCTAAAGGTTTAATTTTATTATTGACACTTTATAGGCTGTAATGCATGTCCCTGGTTAAAGCAAACAGCATTAAGAGATGGAGTTGAGAGTCTTGCCTCCTTTCACACCTTGCTTTGAGGTGCTACAGCTATATGGGGCCCCTAAATAGCTCATATAACGCGTAGGCAGTGTCTCACTGGGGGGACCTATGGCTGGGCCTAAGTGATTAAAACCTCCTTTTCTTTCCTCCTGCCGCAATAAGGCCATTTCTCACGTTGCCATCTTCTACATGGTCCATGGGTGAATGTTTCCTGAGTACAGGGAAGAGAGAGTGATGTGTGTGGTTGGTATCTGTCCCACATCAGGGACCAGCTGACATCCTGTTGGAAAGTGAAGTGATAAGGTGTGGAAAACTAGTTGAATTTTATTACCTTGTGATAGTAATTTAACAGAAATTAGAAGCTGCTACTCAGACCTACCACCAAGCTTTTCTAGTATTCAGCTGGTGATACGAATTAGATTATTGTTAGACATTTCTGCAGTTTCTACTGCAATTCCTTTTTATTATTTCATTATTTGACTATTAGCTAAATTGTAAGTATTCTCACATAGCCTGTTTAGGATCTGTGAAGCCATTTATATGAAATAAAACTATTACACACTTGTGTTCTCTTTTATTTCTGTTTTCGTGCATTTCTTTAAGACTCTTGAATCAGCGTTTCTCTGAACCAAAGTGGAAATGCTAATATAGCCTGGGATTTTTTTAAAAAATAAGTAGCAAAATATTTTATTTAGGAAATGTCCTAGTTATGTATAAAAGAAAAGGATAAAAAGTACACCAAGATGTTAAGTGTTTGTTTAGGGTATGGAATTTTTATAGATATGTAATCACATAAACACTGTTTGATAACCGTATGTGATGTACAAGGAGGAAGGGAATTTTCTGACTTGTGCACCCTCATTCTCTTGGTCTCGTCAGCACTGTTCTCTTTTGAAAACTAAACAAAAATTAACCACTAGATGGCTGTATTCAGTAACAAATGGCTGCACATACCTCCTTTCTCTGCTATAATCTGTATTAAGGATTCAGTATTATTTTTGTAAGTTCAATTAGTCTTATCATGGTCAAATTCATGTGAACAGGCCAAAGAGGCAGGACAACCCACCCTGACAAGGTTACTGGCTATGTTAGCAATCTTGATTATTCTGTGTATTAGTAGTTGGGCTACTAGGCCAGATAAGGAGGACTGTAGGGTGCAGTGCTATCCCAAGTTTTGTGTTATAGCTCTTCACAAAACCAGCTTGAGCAGGTCAGCTTGGTCAGCATGGATCCTGAACATGTAGGTCCTGAGCTTTCCTCTGGTGCTAGACCCAGCCTAATTCTAACAGAGGCCAAGGATGATGTTTCCTGCCAGGACTATGGGAAAACCCCCCTGATTCAGCCTGGGATGCTGCTAGAAGTCCCAGATATGGAGCACTGGTCGGTCGATGGTTGTGCCAGCCATACTTCTGGGTGGCAGAAGAAGGGTAAGGCAAAAGTAGGACATCTCTGCCCCTCCCCACAAAGGAGAAGTCCTTGTATGTGGAAAGAAGTCTGTAGGTTAATCTTGGCTAACAGCCAAATGCCCACCCAGCTGCTCACTCCCTCCTCCCTTCCCTCCTTCTCCTGTAGCACACAGGGAGAACAGAGGATGAGAAAGATCATAGGCCAGGATGAAGACAGGGACATTGCTTGCCAATTGCTGTTATGGGAAAAGCAGGCTCCTTGGTGGAAATCAATGTAATTTATTGCCAATTAAAACAGATTTGGGTAAAAAAAGAACATTAAAGCAATACCCTTCCTCCCCATTTTTCCAGGTTCAACTTAATTCCTTCAATTCAGACTCTTCTACCCACTCCAAGTGGTGCAGGGTGGCACAGGTGGATATGGTGAGTATATAGTGGTTTCTCTCAGCTAATCCTTCCTCCTCAGACTTCCTCTGCTCCACTGTGAATTGCCCATGAACTGCAATTGCTGTTAGGAAAAATATACTTTGACATGGACTTTCTACAATCTGAAGTCCTTCAGGAATATTCATCTGCTCCAGTGTGGGTCCCTCACGGGCTGCTGGCCAGCTGCATGGGCTCCCATGTGCAGCATCTATTCCTCCTTTCTCTGACCTTGATGTTCCTTCTGCTGCTGCTCCCTCATTTTTTGCCTCCTCCTCAATCTCTCCTCCCACTAGAAATAATGGAAAAGAAATACCTAGTGGGTCTAATTGGCTTTGAGCCTTCTTTCAGTTATCAGTCTTGAAGGGCCTGCCCTTGGGTTCACTGGAAAGGACTACTGGCATTTCTACTGCCATGGGAACAGCCTGGGTATATCTGGACTTTCTTCAGTGCCTCTGGGAGGGGGTGCAGAAATGCTAATCTGCCAGTCCGAGGCTCTTGTGAAAGCCTGGCAAAGTCATGGCACACAGGGACAGAGCTCCAAGCATCATGCCACCAGGAGCTAGCTGTGGAGCTTGTAGGAAGCATGGTCCAGGCCAATGGGAAGGTTCCCTGCAGCTGCTGGTTGACCATTACTTGCTGGTGATGGTCCTGAGTTGATGGGGTGTTCATCCATCACTGCCAACATGGCCTCTGTTAGAGAGGCCCTATTGATTAGCTGATAGCTAAGAGGTGCCTTTTTTTGTCTCTCATGGGATCCCCTGTCTGTATGCTTTAGCAGACAGTGAGCAAGAATACTATTTAATCATGGCTGTACAATGCTAAAGCTAGACTTGTGTCCTGAATCATAGGTCAAAGATGGTTGTCTATGTTTTTTTATTGCACTTCTGTGGACATGAGTAAACAAAAAATTTTTCTCTGTTTTATCTCAGTAATCCCATGTTGATTATTGTCAGCTTTACCAATCTGCCACGTATCAAGGGGTGGCTGGCTTGCATTTTTTGCTGTCTCTAATCGTAGATTCACAGCCCTAGTCATAAAATGTCAGGCCAGCCTTGTGAAGGTCTACCCGTACAGAAGCTCTGTAGATCTGGCGGTTTCTTTGCTCCATGTTCCTCAGTTTTGTATGCCACAACGACAGAAAAGGCAACTGTGGGTAAGGCCACTTGTCTGAGTGGGACTTGAAGAGCCACAGGATACATCTGATTAAGACATTATGGAGTTCATTAGTGTGATGGTGGGGTCTTGTCAAAGCTGCCAAAACAATTTGTACATTGGTTGTTATTCGAGACCAGACCTCAAGTGGACACTGAGGCAAAGTGAAAGGCCTCCAATGTGGATGTGGATGGTGCATCCGTACTAGCTCCTGTGAAATCTGGGAATGTAGTATTATTTGACTGGCCATGTCTGGATTGCAGTTGAAACAGCAAAGTTATTTCTGTGGTCAGTTAGGCTTACAGGAATCAAATTATTTTAAAAAGCAAATTCAAAATCATTGAAAGAGGCTGATGAATTTCTTTCATAAAAGATTTTGAAATTTTTGAAACCTGAATGTTGAACTTGTCACTAAAGAATACTAGATAACTGATAAAAGTTCAGCAAAAGAAATCTAGGCCTGCAATTAGTCTAACTCGGACTCACGTAAGAGTTCCACATTAACAAAAATCTGTAGTTTTGGTGTTATTTTTTTTAAATGAGAGTTTTAAGCAGATTATCTGATTATGTCAGGAATTTCTCGTTTCCTCTGAAATAGTATTTTGGCAGAACTGACACAATATTGTGAATATCACTTCGATGTCACTGCTATTTTTTTAATTCAGAAGTGTCTTGTAAGGCTTTGTTCAAGCACTTGGATGTGATTAACTTTTCTAATGGATTTTCTTCCTGACTACCTTATAACCATTATGATATCCAAGCTGATTTCACAAGCAGAATGTGGAAAGCAGGCCTCACAGATGGACAACAGGAAAATCCACCACTGACTTCAGTATGGCAAGTTTTTTCCACCTATGCTTCCTTGACTTATCTCATTTCTGTCCAGGAAACTAAACTACACCATTTAAGGATTTTTTTTTTCCTTGTAAACCAGCATTTTTATTTCTACATAGATTAGAACAAGAAGGGTATTTTTTATTATTTTTTAATAGAAAGTCTTTAACAGTTTCTTGCACATTTAAAATGTGAAATTTTTGGGTTCATTTTAAGAGAGGAGCCAAAGTTCAAGGCAGTTCTTCCTGAGCTGAAGTGATGCTGTGTCTCAGTTGCCAAGCATTATAATGAGTACCCAGTGATAGGAAAGCTTTGCTTCTGTATCTGTGTCTGATAAAATCTCTTAAATAGATTCCTACTTCTTGACATAAAACTGAAATGTAAGCACTCTATAAAGCCACTGGGGTTTTCTGGAAGAATACTGTGGCACCAAAAACTTTTTCTGCCCAGCAAGGCTGGGTTCCTGGTTACTGTCACTCAAGGGGATTCCGATATGCACTGCTGGGGTTAAGAAGAAACAGCGATGGAGAATGGCAGACAGGTCAGCCAGTAGCTACTGAAATAACCTACCCACAAGAAGAGATTGCTGTATCTTGCTGACCATGACAATTGTCTTCAAAATCTTGTTGCAAATTCTCACCTGAAAAGGATAGTGTTTTTTTCTACACCTTTCCACTATTCCAGCAGTGAGATTTGAATTTAGATTATTAGCCACAATATTCAAAATAAAACTACTATGGTCAGCTGAAAGTGTCTGAGATGCGATTTATATGGGGCTGAAGTAGTTTAATCAACATTTTACCTTCATCTTAGTCTTTTAGTAAAAGGAAGGCTCTTTCTCCAGGGTATATCATGTGAAACTGGTAACTACAAATTAACAAAACTTAATTAAAATTGTGCAAACCCCTTTTAAACATTTTTTATTCATGTCATGCCAATAGAAATGAGTATAAATTTCAAAGTATGCAAATAAAGAGTTATACAAGCATACTCTAGAGACTTTTCTTATGCTCAGTGGTGATTTATTTATTAACTTTTTGTCCATTTCTGTCAATTGCCGGTAATTCTTCTGAGTTCTGTTTGTTGTTTCTAATAACAGGACCAGGACTCATGCAAATTTGGAGAAAACACATGGTTGCAGCCTTCTAAAATGGGGAAATGATGGATTTCTTGACAGACCGTAAAGCTAATCTTGCATCCCTGTTTAGTCAATCCTTGATGAAACTGCCCATTGTGATGCCAAATAGAAAGTGAGTTGTGATTATGAGCCTCTCTTTAATGCTTAGCAGCTATGAGCCTTGCTCTGACCATCACCTTCGCTTACAGAAACATTGTGCCTTCAAGACTTTTGTTTGATTTTTGTTTGCTGCACCAGCACTGAGATAGGATTGGGTATGTATATATAATATATATTCATATAGAATATCTCTATAAACACTTGATCTAGTGTATGAAAGTGTTATGCAGAGCAGTGTTACTAGGAATGCTACTAAGAAACCAAACCAAACCAAACCAAACCAAACCAAAACTGAAGCACTGAGAGTTTAAATTTATATAGGAAAATTGTGGGAGACTCAAGAACTGCCACACATTCTTCCAAACTCACAAAATCATCTTATTCACAGATAGACCTCTAGAAAGGATTTATCGAGATGCTAGGTTCAGTGGAAATTGAACTCCAGTGCTTGTTTTCTCCATACAGTGAATACTTTGCTCACCTTTTCCTTCTTTTTCTATGTGGCTGCAAGTACTGTGTGATAAATGTGCTGCAGCAGCAGTACCGTGCTCCTCGTGGGTACATACTGTTTGTTCTGCATTCCTTTAGCACCTGTCATTTATGCCTGACAGCAAATGTTTATATGAAGTTATTGTTATTTTGTTAAAAATATGACACATAACCTCAAGGATGGACACTGACAAGCAAGTTGTCAGACACTGATTCAAAAGGCTCAGGATTTCTCATCTGGAAATAACGGCAAAAATGAGGTCAAGTACTTTCCCTTATTCAACCCCACATAAAACCCCTGGCTGTTCTGTATCTATAGTTTCAAGCATTTTCTGTCTTTGATATCATACTGTTCCACCAACAATCAAAGTCTGAAGTGAAGAGGAAGATTTGTTGGAAACCTTTGGATGTTAACCCAGGCATTGGCTTACCTCTTGCACTTAGATTTTAAGAGACGGCAATAGAAGACTTCAAGCTGCAAGTAAAGCCATGTCAGTTTTGTATGGTTTTCTCTAAGAGGGTTAAGATGACACCTTCCTCAGAAAAGGATGTCAAGTTGTAAAAAATGCAGGTAGAGAGGCAGCGTGTAACAGCGGGATTTTCTAGGGACTTTATGGAAGAACTGAGGTGTGTTGACAGGCAGCATCTTGCCTGGTTTGTGAGTACAGTAACAGTATTAATGGCTGTTTGGGTAACTTTCAGTCTCAACGTTGAAATTTGCATGAAGTTTAAGAAGAAAAGAGATTCCTCTCTGATCTTCTCCTTTTGCAGTTTTGATCAATGAATGAGGATGCTTGGGTAAACATACCTTCCTCTGCTGTGCTAGTAACCCAGTCCTCAGGCTGATGAGTTTGAACCTGATAACATCCAAGTGACATCTCTGATTGGGAAAACTGCCACTGTCCGCCTCCTTCAAGCTGACTACAATGCAGTCCATAAATAAAGTGCTCAGGCAAGTATGGGTTGTTTACCTGATTCATATAAAGTACATCGTCCCTCTTTTCTGCTTTTAGAAAGAAATACAAGTCAAATCTCTCACAAACCTCTGAAGAGTAAGCTGTAGCCCACATTGCTATATCTTGCTCCTTGCTGTGATATTTGAACATTTTGTGGAACTCTATAATACATGACTGCTCCTGAAGCCTGTGGTGTTTTTCTCTGCCTTCAACAGACACTGAAAAGACATGGAGAAAATTATTGAAGAGGGAGGAAACACTGACAAACAGTAGCTATGTTACTTCCTAAGCCAAAAAAGAATTAAGAAAAGCAAAAAAAAAAAAGCCAAAAAAAAAAAAAAACATAGTTAAATGGCAGGAAGTGGTTCTTCAGAGAATAATTCTCCCAAGCTCTTGTGCCCTTTTTAGCCTTGATCCCGTAAGCAGAGCACAGCAGCTCTCAAAGGACATGTGTGGGCTGCTGGCTCCATGGGGCATGTGCAAGCATGCTGCAAGTCAGTCTGAGTGAAAAGGGAGAAAGAGCATCTGCATGACTCTGGGAAGGTGATGCCTCAGAAAAGGTAGGTATACATGTCTGTAGAGGATTACGGATGACTATATTGTTTCTCTTGTAAGTCTAGGGATATTTTTTTTCATTGCCCTTTGAGGTAGTATTGTCCGATGTTTGTTTTATGTTTACAGATAAAAGCTAGTCTTGTGCCAGTGAGGCTGCAGTATAGTGGTTCTGGCTAGCAAGAGGCAAGGTGAAATTGTGCACCCACATCACATTCTCTGAAACACAGACATTGCAGTCAGACAGTGCAAGAGCCTTGCCCGCCAAAAAGAACTTCGGGGAAAAAAAGCAAATTGCTCAGCACAAAGCAAAAGCCTGGGTGTGCTCCCAAGCACATGGTGAATAAAAGATACTCCCAGCTGGGTAGGCTGCTGATCACTTGGTGGAAACATTTCTTAATTATGCAGCAGACAGCTTTAAATAACCTCCTAGAACAAAAGCAAACACTTCTCCACTCTTGATGCCACACCTTAAGGAAGGAGAGAAGCACTGAGAGGTAGCAGAGACAGGCAGCCACTGTGAAGTGCTGTGGGCTCCCCAGAGCGGCAATGGTGTGAGCGGTGGGCCAGCATGAATTGTATGCTGGAAAGCCAGGCATTTGGAGCAGAGTGGGATGGTGGATGGTCACGGAGCAATGTGCATGTTTGCAGAGGGGAAGATGAAGTGCAGCAGCCAGGCAGGCCAGCTTCTGGCCGAGCAGGCAGGAGGAGGCTGTGACAAGCATGGGGGAGGCAAAAAAGGGCTAGTAGAGGAACTGGGAAGAAGAATGTTCCCACAAGGAAACTTTTTTTTAGCTGCCAGTGTGACAGCACTCTCACTACACAACAGCAGCTGTGCTGATCATGGCCACTGCCCTGATGCCTGGGCTGGCATTCTGGTCTCACCCAGCCCTGTCCTAACATGGGCAGGCAGCACCCAGCCTCTGCCATTGGAAACCATGGACATGGAGACATGGGGACACCTGAGCAGATGGGAGACCACACATGCAGCAAAGCTGTGGAGATCTCCCAGCCCATGGAAGATGGTGGAGCTGCAGGAGCTGAAGGCATCATTTGAGCACATCAGATGAGTGTGCAGGATGTGCTGCTCCAGCTAAAGACTTGCTTCTCATCTGACATCTTCTGGCCACAATTAATTTTGAAATGTATGAAAGTACCTGTGACATTTTGAAAAAATATGACAATATTTTCCTGTCGCTTGGAGAGATGTAGATGGAGATAAGAGCTATGTTTAAAACAACTGATTGTGAACTGAAATAAAGAATAACTGAGACTTATGTATGAACATTTCCGCCTAAGGTACATAGACATTTGTGAAAAGCACCTAGATAAAGTGTCTGAGGAACTAGAACTACTTTCACATGGGAAAGGAAGAGATTGCATGAATCATTATATACTTCCAACTTAGATTTCACAGTAGTGAGGTTTTAGAGAGGAGAGATACCATCTAAAAGTTGGCCAAAATTGTTTCTAAAACATGCATTTGTGTAAATCCTAGACTTGGAACAAAAAAAAAAATTGTGTGACTGAAGTCAGAATAAACCACTTAGTTTAGCAAAATAACTTCATAATCTACCAAACCCTGTCTTGTGATGACAAACCACATGAAATCTGTGCAGATAAGCCATCACCAGTGGCTAGTTTCCACTGTGTCTCACTGATAAGAGGTGGGAAGGAGTATGTGTAATTAATACCCAGGGGAAAAGTAGTGAACATCTGTTGAAGTAATCCCTCATGACACTCAAGTGGGTAGTGATCAAATGAAATCAAATATACTTTTGTACTAATATTCATCTGGAGAGGATTCAAGCAGAAGTAGTAGAGAAGCTGCGGTGTGGCCTGGTGGTACAGCATCCTGCCCACCTCTTCATGCCTGGAGGGGCAGAGGAGATGGGACAAGGAAAGGCCCTTGGCTGAGATGAACCCATGCACTGCACTGCCGGTGGGCATAGAGGCAGACTCGTCCAGTCTGGGTGAGTATTTAAAGGAGAATTTTTTAATTAAGATTTTCTTTGATGGTCTTTGATTAAGCTAGAAATAGGAGGGCAAAGATGATTTGAAGGCTGGAAAAAAAACAAGAGAATTTTCTGAGTGTGGTGTGACTTACCTTTTCCTGTTTCTCACTGTTATTCAGCGAAAAGATGGCTTTTTAATTGTAGTTATTATCTTTACATGATAAACTTAGTTCTGGTGGCAAGGTAAATAATGTTGTAAGCAAGACTTCCTTTTCCTGTCACCGGGTTCTTTGGTCAAGTAACTTACATTTATTATGGAACAAAGCAAGGTAGAATGCAAATATACCCTGTCCTTTTATCCAGCCTTTCAGTAATATTCACGGAATCACAGAATCTCAGGATATGCTGAGTTGGAAGAGACGCACCAGAATCACTGAGTCCAACTCTTAGCCCTACACAGGAGCATCCCCAAGAGTCACACCATGTGCCTGAGAGTATCATCGAAATGCTTCTTGAAGTCTGTCAGGCTTGGTGCTGTGACCAAGCTTGGTGCTGGGAGCCTGTTCCAGTACCCAGCTACCCTCCAGGTTAAGAACCTTTTTCTAATATCCAATCTAAACCTCCCTGACACAACTTCAGGCCATTCCCCTGGGTCCTGTCACTGGTCACCACAGAAAACAGATCAGTACATGCCCCTTCTCTTCCCCTTATGAGGAAGTTGTACCTGTAATGAGGTTTCCCCTCAGTCTCCTCTTCTCCAGGCTGAACAGACCAAGTGACCTCAGTTGCTCCTCATACGGCTTCCCCTCAAGGCCCTTCACCATCTTCACTGCCCTCCTTTGGACACTCTCCAATAGCTTTATATCTTTATTATACTAAAGTGCCCAAAACTGCACACAATATTCGAGGTGAGGCTTCCCCAGTGCAGAGCAGAGTGTGACAATCACCTCCCTTGACCGGCTGACCATGCTTTGCCTGATGCCCCCCAGGACACGGTTGGCCCCCCTGGCTGCCAGGGCACTGCTGACTCATATTCAACTTGCCATCGAATAGGACCCCCAGGTCCCTTTCTGTGGCACTGCTTTCCATCATCTCATTCCCCAGTCTGTACGTACATCCAGGGTTGCCCCATATCAAGTGCAAAATTCCATCATTTTCCCTTGTTGAAATTCATATGGTTGGTGATTGGCCAGTCCTCTAATTTATCGAGGTCTCTCTGCAGGGTCTCTCTGCCTTTGAGGGAGTCAACAGCTCCTCCCAGCTCTGCGTCATCCGCAAACTTGCTGAGTATCCCTCCCAGTCCTGTGTCCAAGTCATTTCTGAAGATGTCAAAGAGCACAGGGCTTAAGATGGAACCCTGTGGAACCCCACTAGTGACAGGTTGGCAGTCACCCCATTCACTATTACCCTCTGTGCCAGTCCAGTAAGCCAATTGCGCACAGACCACAGGATGTGCTTATCCAGCTGTGTGCTGGACATTTTGTCCAGAAGGATCCTGTGAGAGCCAGTATCGAAAGCTTTACTGAAATCCAAAAAGATTACATCAACAGGCTTCCCTTGATCAGCTTGGTGATTGCCTTGGGTAGGTTACCTTGTCATAAAAGGAAATTAAGGTTTGATAAACAGAACTTCCCTCTCATGAAGCCGTGATGGCTGTGGCCAATAACTGTTTTGTCTTTCAGGATTTTTCATTACTTCCTGCAATAGTCTTCTCCGTAACTTTACAAGGCACTGAAGTGAGACTTGCAGGTCCTCCTTCTTGCCCTTCTTGAAAATCAAGACAATGTTCGCCAGTTTCCAGTCAGTGACCTCTCCAGATTTTCATAACTGCTCAAAAATCATCTAGAGAAATTTTGTGATAACATCAGCTAGCTCTTTGAGGATTCTGGGATGAATCCCATCAGGCCATGTAGATTTGTAAGTATCCAGCTGGAGCTGCAGATCCTGCACAATTTCAGGGTCCACTGGGAGTTGATCATTCTCACAGCCATGGTCCTCCATCTCAGGGCACTGAGACCCCCTTGGTCCCTTATCTGTGTTGAAGATAGAGGCAAAGAAAGCGTTAAACCTGTGCCTTGTCTCTGTCCCTGTTTGTGAGGTTGCTGTTCTCATCCTGTACCAGGTCAATGATATTTCTATACTGCCTATTGCCATTAATGTATTTGAAAAAACTCTTTTTATTGTCCCCCACATTTCTGGCCTGCTTCAACTCCAGTTGAGCTTTGGCTACAGCAGCAAGCAGCATCTCTGAATTCCTCCCATGTCACTTGACCTTGTTTCTACTGGGCATATACCTTCCCTTTTTTTGCCTTATTTCCAAGAGAAAATTACTGTTCAGCCTTCTGCCTCACCTGCCTGACTTCTGCTGTTTGGGAATTGCCTGGTCCTGTGTCCTGAGGAGGTGACATTTGAAAAGTGACCAGCATTGATGGACCCCAGCACTTGCAACAACATTTTCCCAGGGGAACTTGCTTACTAATTCCCTGAGCAGCCTGAAGTTGGCTCTCCTCATGTCCAGAGTTGAGGTTTTGCTGGCACTTTTCTTCTTGTCAACAGAGATTTTAAACTTGATCACTTTGTGGCCGCTGTGGCCAAAACAGCTGCCAATCTCCACTTTGCTCATGAGATCCTCTTTGTTGACAAGCAGCAGATCAAGGAGGGCATCTTTCTGAGTCGTCTCCCTTAGGACCTGTTCCATAAAGTTGTCATTCAGGCTTTTTAGGAATCTTTTGGCCCAGGTTGTACCAGCTGTGTGGTGCTCCCAGTTAATTTCTGGCAAGTTGAAGTCCCCCATAAGGACAAGGGCAGTTGACTTGAAAATATCCCTTAGTTTCTCAAAGAATAATTTGTTGGCATCATTGTCTTGGCCAGGAAGTCTATAGTAGACTCCTATGATGACATCTGCATTATTTGTCTGC